>MU766905.1:320155-347590 GCA_026770625.1 Nicotiana glauca
AAATGTACAGGTTCTGAGGCCGATTCATCTGGTTACCGATCGGGCACGCGCCAGTGAGCTGCGGCAGAGGCTTCTACGGTGAGCTGCTTCCCCTCCTATGCCGCTCAACAGCCGGATGGAGTCTTCTTTGTATTTTGCTGTTTTTCTTTATTTCAGACAGTAGGATAGAGGTGTTTGTATATTCTACTAGATGCCCGTACTTATGACACCAGCTCTTGGCACACACTTTAGTAGACTAGTTTTGGGTTGTCATATTATATCACTATATGGATTACTGTATCTGGTTTCTGAAAACCCCTTTTGGGATGCTTATTCACCTTCTTAAAAATAGCGATGTTGTTAAACTTAGAAATGTCTTCTGCACTTGCCTTGCCCGGCAAGGTTGTTGGGCGCCATCATGACTTGGTATGGAAATAGGTCGTGATAACTTGGTATCAGAGCACTAGGTTCACGTAGGTCTCACAAGTTACGGGCAAACCTAATAGAGTCTTGTAGATTTGTACAGAGACGTCTGTATTTATCTTCAAGAGGCTATAGGGTATTAGGAAAGACTACTCTTTATTCACTTCCTATCGTGCAATGGTTGATGTGCTAAATTTCCATTTCTATTCTCTCACAGACGGTGAGAACTTGTACCGCTGACGTTCCGGACTCGAGAGGAGCTGCTCCCCCCGTTGCTAGAGGTCGAGGTCGAGGTCGGGGGAGGGCACCGACCCATTGTAGGGGATGACGGCACCCTAGAGCCATTCCATTCATACCACCAGCAGACCCGGTGGGGGATCCCATTATTGAGGAGCAGGGCGAGGTACCTGCAGCTGAGCCTACCTCGGCATATTTCATGACAGCACCGGGATTTCAGGAGGTCATGGGTCGCATGCTTCGGTTCATGGAGACTATGACTTAGGCTGGTTTATTTCCAGTGGATCCAGCTACTTCACAGGAAGGTGGGGGAGCACAGACCCCTACTGCCCAGGCCCCAGGTCATACAACCACAGTTTATCAGACCCCGGGTGTACTACCCGTAGATGGGGTTCAGCTAGTTACTGCAGTGGCACCCCAGCCCAGGCCATCTGTGGACGGCGATCCGCAGAAGCTATTGGAAAGATGGACCAGGTTGCACCCTACAATCTTCGGGGGTGAGCGTCATGAGGATGCCCAGGATTTTATTGACAGGTGTAGGGATAGACTGCACTACATAAGGATACTTGAGTCACATGGAGTTGACTTCACTACTTTCCAGTTGGAGGGCAGGGCCCGTAGATGGTGGCAGACCTATGCTCTTAGCAGGCCAGTAGGTTCTCCTCCCCTCACTTAGGGTCAGTTCACCTAGTTATTTCTTGATCGGTACATTCCACCCTCTGAGAGGGAAGGGCTGCGTCTTCAGTTTAAGCATTTATAGCAGGGTCAGATGTCAGTGACTGATTATGAGGTGAGATTCTCTGAGTTGTCTCGCCATGCACTTATGATACTTCCCATAGAGGCAGAGAGGGTACATTAATTTATTGCGGGATTACATCCCACTATTCGGAACAGTATGGCTCGAGAGGTGGAGATGGGCACAGGTTATCAGCTTACACTTGAGATAGCTCGTAGGATTGAGGGTTACGTTAGAGGGGTTTTGATCAGATGCAGCAGGAGAAGAGGGCCAGATTCTCCGGAGAGTTTAGAGGTGCCCCAGCTAGGGGTAGAGGTCACTCCGGGAGGGGTCAGCCCAGTAGGCCCCCAGTTTTAGCACCACCACCTGCTCGGGGTGCTCTAGCATGCTCTTATTTCAGTGCCATGCCAGAGAGTTCTTATCGCCCACCAGCCGTTCAGGGTTCTTCCAGTGGGTATTCAGGTCCTCTAGATTCTTCTGGTTCTTATCTTAGTGCTATGCCGGAGAGTTCATATCGCCCGCCGGCCATACACGCTTCTTCTAGTGGATCTTATGGTTTTCAGAGTCAGCCATCTGGGCAGTAAGTCGCCGCACCGCATTTTTTTGAGTGCGGAGACCCAGGTCACAAAAGGAGGTACTGCCCCAAGCTTTCGGGCAAGGCTATACTGCAGGGACAGCAGTCCATGGTTCCAGCATCAGTGGCCTAGCCACCTAGAGGTGGAGGATAGACCGGTAGAGGTCGTCCTATAGGTGGAGGCCAGACAGGGAGAGGTCAGCCAGATGATTCTCAGTCGGGCGGAGGCCAAGCAGCCGGCGCTCCAGCTAGATTCTATGCTCTCCCGGCAGGCCAGATGCATTGGCCTCAAATGTCGTTATCACAGGTATTATTTCAGTCAGTCGTACGGGTGCTCCGGTATTATTTGATCCAAGATCTACTTATTCCTATGTGTCCTCTCTGTTTGCTCATTTTTTGGTTACTTCTCCTGAGTTCTTGGGTGTTCCTTTCATGTGTCCACTCCTGTGGGTGATTGTGTGGTTGTGGATCGAGTCTACCGGTCCTGCGTGATTACTTTCTGTGGTTATGAGACTAGAGCAGACCTTCTGTTGCTTGATATGCTTGATTTTGAGGTCATTTTAGGCATGGATTGGTTATCCACACATCACGCCATCCTTGATTGTCATGCCAAGACTATTTCGCTAGCTATGCTAGGATTGCCGAGATTAGAGTGGAAGGGTTCCACGGCTGATACGCCTAGTAGAGTTATTTCTTTCTTGAAGGCTCAGCTCATGGTTGAGAAAGGGTGTTTGGCTTATTTAGCTTATGTTCGAGACACCACCGCAGAGTCTCCGACGATTGATTCAATGCCAGTAGTCTGAGAGTTTGCCGATGTTTTTCCTTCTGATCTTCCTGGCATGCCTCCGGATTGTGATATTGATTTCTGTATTGATTTGGCTCCAGGAACTCAGCCTATATCTATCCCGCCGTACCGTATGGCTCCTAGGGAGTTGAAGGAGCTGAAGGAGCAGTTGGAGGAGTTGCTAGCTAAGGTGTTTGTTAGGACTGATGTATCGCCTTGTGGTGCACCAGTGCTCTTCGTAAAGAAGAAGGATGGGACTATGCAGATGTACATTGATTACCGCTAGTTGAACAAAGTCACCATCAAGAACAAGTTTCCATTACCCCGTATTGATGATTTGTTTGACCAGCTGCAGGGTGCTAGGGTGTTCTCTAAGATTGACCTGAGGTCAGGGTATCATCAGCTGAAGATTCGGGATTTAGATACTCGCGTAGCCTGGGTGAGCACGAGCAGCATTTGAGAGTGGTGCTTCAGACCTTGCGAGAGCAGAAGCTTTATGCTAAGTTCTCCAAGTGTGAGTTTTGGGTAGAGTCAGTAGCATTCTTGGGTCACATAGTGTCAGGAGAGGGTATTAAGGTAGATCCCAAGAAGATCGAGGCAGTCCCGAGTTGGCCACGTCCTACTTCAGTGACCGAGATCAGGAGCTTCTTGGGGTTAGCAGGCTATTACCGACGATTTGTGCAAGGCTTTTCATCTATTGCATCACCTATGACCAGGTTGACCCAAAAGGGTGCCCCGTTCTGTTGGTCCGATGATTGTGAGGAGAGCTTCCAGAAGCTCTAGACAACTTTGACTACGACACCAGTTCTCGTATTGCCTTCCGGTTCAGGGATGTATACAGTGTATTGTGACGCTTCTCGCGTCGGCTTGGGATGTGTATTGATGCAGGAGGGGCGACTTATTGCGTATGCTTCATGTCAGCTGAAGGTTCATGAGAAAAATTACCCTGTGCATGATCTAGATTTGGCGGTGATTGTTCATGCTCTTAAGATATGGAGGCATTATTTATATGGGGTGTCATGTGAGGTTTATACATACCATCACAGCTTGCAACATTTGTTCAAGCATATGGATCTTTATTTGAGGCAGCGCAGGTGGTTTGAGCTACTAAAGGACTATGACATTACCATTCTTTATCATCCAGGCAAGACAAATCTGGTTGCGGATGCCTTGAGTAGGAAGGCAGAGAGTATAGGTAGCATGGCATTTATTCCTGCTGAGATGAGACCGTTAGCTTTGGACGTTCAGTCTTTAGCTAGCAGACTTGTGAGATTGGATATTTCAAAGCCTATCCAGGTCCTAGCATGTGTGATTGCTCAGTCTTCGTTGTTGAGGGAGATCAAGGCCCGACAGCTCGATGATCCACATTTGGCAGTTCTCAGAGAGACGGTACTTCTGGGAGGTGCCAGGGAGATTTCCATTGGCGAGGATGGTGTGTTACACCTTCAGAGCCGTGTATGTGTTCCTAATATCGATAGCTTGAGAGAGAGAATTCTATAGGAGGCCCACAGTTCGAGGTACTTCATTCATCCGGGTGCTACGAAGATGTATCGTGACTTGAGGCAGCATTACTGGTGGCGGAGGATGAAGAAGGACATTGCAGAGTATGCAGCTAAATGTTTGAATTGCCAGCAGGTCAAGCATGAGCACCAGAGGCGAGGTAGCCTACTTTAGCGGATGCCCATTCCGGAATGGAAGTGGGAGCGCATCACTATGGATTTCGTGGTTGGGTTGTCGCGGACTCAGCGGAAGGTTGATTCAGTGTGGGTTATTGTGGATAGATTGACCAAGTCCGCCCATTTCATTCCAGTGGCGACTACTTATACGGCAGAGAGGTATGCTCAGATTTACATTCGGTAGATAGTGAGGCTGCACGGTGTGCCGGTCTCCATCATATGAGACAGAGACCCTCAGTTCACTTCCCATTTCTAGAGAGCTATTCAGAGTGAGTTAGGGACCCGCGTGGAGCTCAGCACGGCATTCCATCATCAGACCGAAGGGCATTCAGAGCGGACATTTCAGATTTTAGAAGATATGCTTAGAGCATGCGTGATTGACTTTGGAGGGTAGTGGGATTAGTTCTTACCCTTGGCGGAGTTTGCATATAATAATATCTATCAGTCCAGCATAGAGATGGCCCCGTATGAAGCCTTATATGGTCGGCGTTGTCGTTCTCCGATTGGGTGGTTTGAGCCTGGTGAAGCTAGGCTGCTTGGTACAGACTTGGTTTAGGATGCCTTGGATAAGGTAAAGTTGATTCAAGAGAGAATCCGCACAGCTCAGTCCAGGCAGAAGAGTTACGCGGATCAGAAGGCGCGTGATGTATCATTTATGGTTGGCGAGAAGGTTCTCTTGAAGGTTTCGCCCATGAAGGGCATTATGAGATTCGGAAAGAGAGGAAAGTTGAGCCCAAGGTTTATTGGCCCCTTTGAGGTGTTGAGGCGAATTGGAAAGGTTGCCTATTATCTTGCTTTACCTCCCAGTTTATCAGGAGTTCACCCAGTCTTACATGTGTCGATGCTCCGGAAGTATCATGCCGACTACTCGCATGTATTGGATTTCAGTACCATTCGGTTAGATGAGAACTTAGGCTACGAGGAGGAGCCAGTTGCCATTGTTGATAGACAGGACCGCCAGTTAAGGTCCAAGAGAATTTATGCGGTAAGAGTCCAGTGGAGGAGCCAACCAGTCGAGGAGGTGACCTGGGAGTCCGAGGAGGACATGTGGAGCCGATATCCCTACTTATTCAGCAGTCTAGGTACTTTTCTATGTCCGTTCGAGGACGAACGTTTGTTTAAGAGGTGGAGGTTGTAACGACCCGACTGATCGTTTTGCATTTTCGAACCACGTTCCCCTAAATAATACTTCCCGCACTTGCTTTAGCTAATTTATGACTTGCAGGGACGGGTGGCTAGGAAGTTAGAAGAGTCTGAGCGAGATTAAGCCTAGTTGATTCTTTAAGTTCCTTTAAAAAGGCCAAGTTTGAATTCGGTCAACATTTTGAGGAAACGGACCCGGAATCGTGATTTGAAAATTTCTAAGGGTCCGCGGAAAAATATGGAACGTGGGCGTATGCCCGGAATCGAATTACAAGGTCCCTAGCCCGAGTAATGAATTTTTATGAAAAATTGTTAAGTTTAAGTCTCAAAGAATTAAATAAACTAAGAAATCATTATTTTCATAGGTATCGGGTTCGGATTTCAATTCCGAAACTTGGTACAAGTCCAAAATATCAGTTAAGACCCACCCGTAAAATTTGGTGTCAATCCGAGTAGTTTAAGGGTGTTTTGACCCGTTGAAAGGAAATTAAGAACTTGGAGTTCATTAAGTTGATTCAACTGGTTTTGGGATTCGACTCCTTGATTTAGCGTTGTTTTGGCTGTTTCGAGGGTCCGACTAGGCCCGCCTCGTGATTTTAGACTTGTTGGTATGTTCGGGCAGGGCTCGGGAGCCCCGAGCGTCAAATGGTCAAGGGTCGAGTGAAGTTGAAAACTTAGGAAAAACTCCATCTGCTGCTTCTGTCATAACCGCTTCTGCGGCTCTTGGACCGCAGAAGCGGTCGCCTCATCGCGAAGTGGAAATGATCAAGCCCTAGGAAACCGCAGAAGCGGCCCAGGGACCACAGAAGCGGTCATGCTTCTGCGACCCCCAGACAGCAGAAGCGGTCGAGCCCCAGTTGCCAGGAAGCCGCATAAGCGGCCATTTTCCGCAGAAGTGGGATTTCTTTCGCATAAGCGAAAATTGCTGGGGACAGAAGCTCATTTAATACGAGCTCAAGCTCATTTCTTCCATATTTCCATCAACACTTAGGCGATTTTGGTGATTCCAAAGGGGAGGTTTCAACATAACATTTTGAGGTAAGTAACCCCCACTCATTTTTAGTTCAAATACATAAACATTAGGTAGATTTAACACTAAAAATTGGTAAAAACAAGGGATTTGAGCTAGACCTAGGTTTTTCATGAGATTAAGATTTAACCACATGATTAGCTATGTAATGAACTAGAAATCACATATTAGTTATCCTTAGGTTATAGAGAATAATTTTCTTCGAAAAATCTCGGGATCCGGGCACGTGGGCCCGGGGTTGGAATTTAGGAAATTTATGGGAAAGGTTGGGAAATCACTTAAATAGTTAGAATTCAACCTTGTAAGCCCTTATTGACTAATCCCTATATTGATTAACTAGTTTGTGTGCTTTCGGCTTCGCTTTGAGGTTTCAGGCTTGTTCTTGATAGTTGGAAGTGCGTTTCGGAGCAAGGTGAGTCTCCTTTCTAACCTCGTGAGGGGGAATTGTCCCTTTAGGACTAATAAATGATAAATTGCTATTACATGGGGGGGTTACGTACGTACTAGGTGACGAGAGTCCGTGTGTAGCTACTATGATATTAAATGTTTCTGTAGTATAGGACCCACATCATGCTTAATGTGAGATATCCATTATTCGAATAATCAAAATGATCCTAGATGATATGTTAAGAGACTAGAGAAGAACGAAAAGTTATCATACGAATATTGTTGAACCTTGTGAGGATTTCCTTGTGTTTAAATGATTCCTTTGTGTGCATTCTTGATGTTTTAATTGATATTTGTGGATCGGGCCGATCGCCTAGATGAAATAGATGCATCTATGGTATGGGCCGCTCGACCGTCGGCAGTGCACAATTTATATTCTATTGGAGCGGGCCATCGACCTCGGCATTGTTGCGCATGATATACATATATACATAAATGTATGCTCGGGCTTAGACCTTTCATGAATTATTGCTAATTTTTGTAAAAGAGCAAAAAAATGATAAAGGAAAAATGTGATTAAGATCATGATTATGACTTCCATGATAACTGTCGTATAAATGAACTGTTTATGCTCTAAATTGTATATCATTATTGTAATATTATCTTGACCTAGTGGGTATCAAGTTGACCTCTCGCCTTTACCTCTTCGAGATTAGGCGGGATACTCACTGGGTACATATTGTTTGTGTACTCAAGCTACGCTTCTGTACTTAAATGTTAGGTTCTGAGGCCGATTCATCTGGTTACCGATCGGGCACATGCCAGTGAGGTGCGGCAGAGGCTTCTACGGTGAGCTGGTTCCCCTCCTACGCCGCTCAGCAGCCGGATGGAGTCTTCTTTGTATTTTGCTGTCTTTCTTTATTTCAGACAGTAGGATAGAGGTGTTTGTATATTCTACTAGATGCCCGTACTTGTGACACCAGGTCTTGGCACACAGTTTAGTAGACTAGTTTTGGGTTGTCATATTATGTCCCTATATGGATTACTGTATCGGGTTTCTAAAAACCTCTTTTGGGATGATTATTCCCCTTCTTAAAAATAGCGATGTTGTTAAAATTAGAAATGTCTTCCGCACTTGCCTTGCCTGGCAAGGTTGTTGGGCGCCATCATGACCTGTTATAGAAATGGGTCGTGACACTGCACATCACTGTGCAATGCGAGTATTATTTCATCACCAGGACTTTGATTGATAGAGGATCCAGCCTCAACATTTGTCCCTTGGTAACTCTCCGAACATTAGTGAAAAGTTTGCATGAGATCAAAGATGGGGCCATCAATGTCAAAGCTTTTGATGGATCCCAAAGATCCACCATTGGGGAAATCAGTTTGTGTCTACAGATGGGACCAACTTGGTTCGATGTCGACTTTCAAGTGATAGACATCCCAGCGTCCTACAATCTGTTATTGGGACGACCTTGGATCCATGCCGCTGGAGCTGTAGCATCAACCCTGCACCAGGCAGTGAAGTTCAAGTGGAATCACCAAGAAGTGATTATTCATGGTGGCTGTAGTAATCCCATATACAGTTGCCAGACCATCTTAACAGTCGAAGGAAGAAGGAAGATAGGCGGAGAAACCTACCATCATATCGAGCGAGTCAACGCCGTGGACAAGGATAAGTGGTGGGATAACAAGATTGAAAGTATACTGAATTGGAGAGATATGAACCTGGCAAAGGGATCGACAAGAACCTCCAGGGAATAACTAAACCTCTCAAACTGAATAAGCATGGCACCACCTTCGGGTTGGGGTATAGATATACTTGGAATGAATTCAAGGACTGGTCGCCACCATGGAGCACCCAATACCTCGACTAGAGCAGACTTTCCAGCGAGCAGACATCATATATGGGTCACAAGAAGAGGAAACCTTAGCGGCAATGAAGAATTTGTTCTTAGAAGACGACAATATGGACTGTCATGTCATTTTTAAGGAGGAAGGGGAGTAAGGACCTTCCATACAAGTTGTGAGCCGAGGAGCGCACCTCAACAACTGGTCCGTCAGAACCACCAAGGCCCGGAAAGCTTCGGGGTAGCAAGGCTGAACAAAGCACTATGCATTATCTTTTACTTTTTCGCTAGTTGATTTCCTTTCCGTATTTTCTTTAAATTTCGAAAAGAGCTCCGATGTTCAAAACAATTATGGAATTTATCAAAGTATTTTAGTTTCTTATAAATCTCGCGCTTATTATTTTCTCTATCATTTACTTTATTTACACAACATTATTATTACTTATCTTGATGAACAGACGAATGTGACATGCGACGAGATAACACAAAAAACGGATATAGACTCAGATGAGGATGAAATACCAAAAGAGGTCGTTAAAGAGGTTGAGGACATTGAGAATAGGCCTAAGTCTAACTTGGATGAAACTGAGGTTGTCAACTTGAGGGATACAGAGAATGTCAAGGAAACGTGCATCAGTGTTCACTTGTCACCGTCAGAAAACGAAGAGTACACGGAGTTCTTAAAAGAATATGAGGACATGTATGCCTGGTCGTATGATGATATGACCGGTCTCAGTACATCTATTGTAGCTCACAAACTGCCAACAGATCCGACATGTCTGCCGGTAAAGCAGAAGCTCGGGAAGTTCAAGCCAAACATGAGTTTGAAAATCAAGGAGGAAGTTACCAAACAAGTCAAAGCCAAGGTCGTTAGAGTAGTGGAGTATCCAACATGGTTGGCCAACATTGTGCCAGTGCCAAAGAAGGACGGGAAGGTCAGAGTCTGTGTCGATTACCGGGATCTCAACCACGCCAGTCCAAAGGACGACTTCCCTTTGTCAAACATACATATTCTAATTGACAACTGCACCAAGCACGAGCTATAGTCATTTGTCGATTATTTTGCTGGGTATCATCAGATATGGATGGATGAGGAAGACGCTGAGAAAACGGCTTTTATTATGACATGTGAGATGTATTGTTACAAAATGATGCTGTTTAGGTTAAAGAATGTTGGGGCCATCTACATGAGGGCCATGAATACTATTTTCCATGACATGATACACAAAGAGATCGAAGTGTATGTAGATGATGTTATCATCAAGTCCAAGAAAGCCACTGACCACATGGAAGATCTGAGGAAATTCTTCAATAGACTGAGGAGGTACAATCTAAAATTGAATCCCGCCAAGTGCGCATTCGGGGTTCCTGCTGGAGAGTTGCTTGGGTTCATTGTAAGTCGTTGAGGAATAGAGCTTGATACATCAAAGGTTAAGTCCATTCAAGAATTGCCACCGCCAAAGAATAAGAAAGAGGTCATGAGTTTCCTGGGGAGTCTCTACTACATCAGCCGGTTCATACCTCAATCAACTGTCATTTGTGAGCCCATCTTTAAGATGTTGAAGGAAGATGTCTCTACTAAATGGACCGATGATTGTCAGAAAGCCTTCGACAGAATCAAGGAATATCTATCAACGCCTCCAGTTCTGGTTCCGACCGAACCAGGTAGACCGCTATTACTCTACCTTGCAGTATTGGATGGAGCATTCGATTGTGTTCTGGGGCAAAACGATGAAATAGGGAGAAAGGAGCAAGCCATCTATTACCTGATCAAGAAATTCACTTCATACGAGGCCCGATACTCTCTATTAGAACGCACCTGTTATGATTTGACTTGGGTAGCTCAGAAGTTGTATTTCTGTGCCTATACCACTTACCTCATATCAAGAATGGATCCGCTGAAATATATCTTTCAAAAGCCCATGCCCACTGGCAAACTAGCCAAATGGAAAATTCTGTTAAGGGAATTCGACATTGTTTACGTGACTCATAAGGAAATAAAAGGACAGGCACTAGCAGATCATCTTGCCAAAAATCTCGTGGACAGAGAATACAAGCCTCTAAAGACGTATTTTCCTGATGAAGAGGTATCTTTCATAGAAGGAGATATTGTAGAATCCTATGATGGTTGGAGGATGTTTTTCTACAGAGCAGCAAATTTCAAAGGAATAGGCATAGGAGCAGTCCTAGTATCAAAAGCCGGCCAACATTATTCGGTATCTGCCAAACTCAGGTTCCCGTGCACCAACAACATGGCCGAATACGAAGCATGCATCTTAAATCTCAAGTTGGACATTGACATGAACGTTTAGGAGTTGCTAGTGATCGGGGATTCAGACCTGCTTATACATCAGGTCCGAGATGAATGGGCAACCAAGAACTCCAAGATACTCCCTTATCTGCATCATGTACAGGAGTTGAGGAAGAGGTTTACAAAGATAGAAATCCTGCATATTCCCAGAATCCAGAATGAGTTTGTCGACGCATTGGCCACCCTATCATCCATGATTCAGCATCCAGATAAGAACTTCATTGATCCTATCTCGGTGAAAATCCATGATCAGCCAGCTTACTGTGCTTATGTAGAGGAAGAAGCAGACGGAAAACCTTGGTTCCATGATATCAAAAGGTATTTAACAACATGAGAATATCCAAAACTTGCAAACGCTACTCAGAAGCGCACACTGCGGAGGTTATCCAATCACTTCTTTCACAATGGAGGAATTATGTATAGAAGGACTCCCAACTTGGGATTACTAAGGTATATCAGAGCAAAGGAAGCATCCAGGTTGTTAGAAGAGGTTCATGCAGGAACCTGTGGCCCGCATATGAATGGTTTTGTCCTGGCCAAGAAAATACTCCGAGATGGATATTTTTGGATGACTATGGAAACGGGCTGCATCCAGTATGTCCGAAAATGCCATCGATGTCAGATACATGCGGATATGATAAAGGTGCCTCCAAATGAGCTTACTGCAACAAGCTCTCCATGGCCATTCGCCACTTGCGGAATGGATGTCATCGGACCTATCAAGCCTGCCACCACAAATGGGCAAAGGTTCATTTAGTGGTCATTGATTATTTCACCAAATGGTTTGAAGCAGCATCATATAAAGCAGTAACCAGATTGTGGCAGATTTTGTCCGCGACCACATCGTTTGTCGAGTCGAAATCCCAGAGTCGATCATCACTGATAATGGTTCCAATCTCAACAATGACTTGATAAAAGCCATGTGTGAAACATTCAAAATCAAACACAAGAATTCTACAGCCTACAGACCTCAGATGAATGGAGCTGTAGAAACGGCCAACAAGAACATCAAGAAGATACTAAGTAAGATGATAGAAAAGCATAAGATGTGGCATGAGAAGTTATCATTCTCCTTATTGGTATACCGCACCACAGTTCGCGCATCAACCGGGGCAACTCCTTACATGTTGGTTTATGGTACAGAGACAGTCATTCCCGCCGAAGTAGAGATTCCCTCCTTGAGGATAATACAGTAAGCAGAACTTGAAGACGCAGAATGGGTAAAGAGTCGCTATGGGCAGTTAGCCCTCATAGATGGAAAAAGAATGAACACAGTTTAGCATGGTCAAATTTATCCGAAAAGAATGTCCAGAGCTTTTAATAAAAGAGTCAAGCCAAGACAATCTACACTAGGAGAGCTGGTATTGAGGAAAACCTTTCCACATCAAGAGAAATCCAAAGGGAAATTCTCTCCCAACTGGCAAAGTCCATACATGGTTGACCGGGTTCTAACAGGATGAGCCCTCATACTCGCAGAAATGGATGGAGAAGTCTGGCGAAAGCGAATCAATTCAGATGCAGTCAAGCGTTACTATGTGTAATCTTTATGCTTCCCTATATGATGTAATTGGAACTACGTCTGACCTGATTCCCGTTTAAGAGGGGATACGTAGGCAGCCTTATGGGTTCGGTCACAATTCAATAAAAATTTTCATTTCCCCGATATTAGAAACTGGGGCAGAATTTTGACGAGGACCCTCGAAATTCCGAAGTTGATTTCCAGCCAGTCATCACGCACAGCCGTCAGAAACACCAGCTCAGTAAACTGGGGCAGAATTTTGAGGAGGACCCTCAAAATTCCGGACCAAAAGAGGTTGCAATGCCTCGAACCGCATCGCAGTCATCGCTTCATCTAAAAGAAAATAGTTTTTAAATTATGTATTTACATCATTCTTTTAAAAAATCATCCATGACTATTATCCGAATTGCTTTGTTTACCGACGCTACTCCAACGAAAACAAGAACCGAGTAGGACGAACGGAGTCCACGGGAAGATGAACTAACCTTCCCCCTTGACAAAACTCATGATCTTTCTTTGAATGCAGGCACCCTAAGACAAAAAATCGACAGATACGATTACATAATTATGCTTTTTCAGGAATACAACTCTCAGAATCACTGCTTACTTACAAGTGCTATCCGCACATGACATCCCCAGCAGCCACAACGATGCAATCAACTACCAGCTGTCGTCTATCAGCTAATAGATTTCGTTACTCTTCACCTTTATTTGTTGTATTGCATAAGTCTACCTTTCTGCCTTCCGAGACTAAGCTCAGTCTCCATCTGCATTCTTGCATTACATAAGGCTATCTTTCTACTTTCCGAGACTAAGCTTTGTCTCCATCCTGTATTTTCTTGCATTGAATAAGACTACCATTATGCCTTTTGAGGTTAAGCTTTACCTCCACCTGCATTTCTCTGCATTTGCATAAGGGTACCTTTCTGCCTTCCGAGACTAAGAACTGTCTCCATCTTGCATTTTCTTGCATTGCATAAGGCTACCATTCTGCCTTCTGATACTAAGCATTGTCTCCATCTGCATTTCCTTGCATTGCATAAGGCTACCTTTCTACCTTATGAGGTTAAGCACTACCTCCATCCTGCATTTCCTTGCATTGCATAAGGCTACTTTTCTGCCTTCCAAGGTTAAGCTCTACCTTCATCCAGCATTTTTCTTGCATTGCATAAGGCTACTTTTCTGCCTTCCGAGACTAAGCATTGTCTCCACCTGCATGGCTGAAATATCGCCAACTCTATCTAAATCTCTATGAAGGCTAAAATATGGCCAATTTTATTTAAATCTTGCATGGCTGAAATATCGCCAACTCTATTTAAATCTCTATGTCGGCTGAAATATTGCCAATTTTGTTTAAATTCTGCATGGCTGAAATATCGCCAACTTTATTTAAATCTCTTTGTCGGCTGAAATATCGCCAATTTTGTTTAAATCATGCATGCCTGAAATATCGCCAACTTTATTTAAATCTCTGCATGGCTGAAATATCGCCAACTTCATTTAATTCCTACATCGGCTGAAATATCGCCAATTTTATTTAAATCTTTACATCGGCTAAAATATCGTCAACTTTATTTAAATCCTACATGGCTGAAATATTGCCAATTTATCTCTTACATCGGCTGAAACATCGCGAAATCCTGCATTTCATGGGCTGAAAGATCGCCAAATTGTCCAAAGGCGTCATTGTTCGGACGCACCATTTTCATAGCCCGAGAATGCCATGCCATGGACCGAGGACCCTGCTTTTATCTTTTGCATATCATTATTCAAAGACATCATAGTTTGGAGGCATCATTATCATAGCCCGAGAACATCATTTCATAGCCTGCGAATCCGCTATTATACGCTTCATGGCCCAGGACATCATGGCCTGAGGACGTCATCCGACCTGTCCAAAGACCGCATTCATGGTCCAACGGGAACCTGCATCACGTTTAAATTTACGAACAATATATGTTCGTATTGCTTATTTGCAGGTACACCGGCTAGCAACGGCCATCACAGCATGAGCAATCCCGCTCCGGTTCCAACAGCCTATCAGTCTCTGATCATCCTTCCCAACCTCAATATCGCGTCCGTCTTTCAAAATCTCCATCGGTATGTTCCGCCGATGGATCCCCTGAACTACATATGGCCTGATTACTGTAATACCAGGGATATGTAGGCAACTCAAGAGCCAGAGCCCGGTCAAAACCTTTTCAAATCATTTTTTCGGTCAAACTTGACCATCATATCTTTACCCGACAACTCTTTCATCCTTCTCGGGTAAAGAGGGGCAGCTGTTGATACCCAATTTTTTCCTACATATTTTTTACACTCAAAATATTCTTAAAATAGCATGTACATGCATATACAAGCATGCCCAATAATTTTGGTATTTTTTCCCAATTTTTGAAGCTTTTTAAAATCATTTTACTATTTGCTTTAGCAATACAAAATCCAATAATTATTCTCAAAATTATCATTTTGGTGAGTAATTTATTTCCATCCTCATATTTACACCAAAATATAATTAAGATGATTTTTTCATATTTTCACAAATTTATTTGATATTTGTTATGCTAAATTGCACAAAATTATAATTGTACCCTATATTACGATTAATAGCGTTTTACAATTATAAAATTATTTTCAATATTTTTAGATTAACGTTTATATATTATTAATTAGTTCAGTACTTTTAATTTATTTTTAAAATCATTTTAACTATTTTAATTAAATTAAAAAGGGAGAAATTAGCTATTTAATATATAGCCCATTACCATTTTAATTTTAGCCAAATCAAACCCCCGATTTCCCAGCCCAATTTAGATTTAAACCCAACCCATATCCCTTTTAACCTATGCCCGAACCGGATCCCCCATCTACCTCATTCAGTCTGGACCGTTGATCATTCAGATCAACGGTCCACATTCACTCTTCAATAATTAATCTCAGACGACCCCCTAACCTAATTCATTTCCCACCAACCCGCTGCCCTTGAATCCTCTTTCTCTCCAATTCTCTCTGCAACCTCGTTCAAACCCTAGCCGTCGCCACCCAAACTAACCCTAATCCCCTTTGATTCTCACCGGAATCCATGGCTTCTCAGGCCATGGAAACCTTATACTCACCTCCTACTGCTCCTATGAGCCTGATGCTTGAAGGATCGAGGACAGACTTCGAGGGCCTTCACTCAAATCTCCACCGACTCGAGGTTTCCGGCCATGCTCTAGCATATCCTAGTCTCCTGAGTCTAATTTCGACTTTATCCGACTTAGATCGGATCTTTTTAAAGCCTTTCTCACTCTAGGGTTCTTCTAAAACCCTAACTATTCGAGGTTTTTCTCCGATTTGTTTTAGATCTATTATGTATCTGTGGTATGCATGAATTTTTAAATGATTTCCCTAAATTTTCCTTTGAAAATTGCTTTCAAAATCCATCTTTTCTGATTTAGGGTTTCTGGAAAGTGTTCAAGTGTTTTTATGATTTTTCTTTCTTTATTATTTGTATTGTTTCTCTTACTGTGTTCTTATATCATGTTCTCACTCGCTTTTTACCGTGTTCTTATACTTGTTCTATTATGTTCTTGTGTGTTCTTCTACTGAGCTTCATACTCCGTGATTGAATGTTCTTTTGCTATTTTTTCTATACTCCGTCCTGGCATATTCTCCTACTTTGTTTTCTACGCTATGATTCTCGCCTGCTTTTTCACCATGTTCTGCTATCTTCATCCTCTATAAGCATGTATTTCTTCTACTATTTCTTTTAGTGTCAGTTGTTCTCTCACTACGCTTCGAAACTAGTTTCTTCACTCTGTTTGATTTGATCTTTCTACTTGTTTGCATGAGCTTATGAAAGAAACCACTAAGCCTATTTTTGACTACTTGCCTCTCCATCTTTGTGTTCGATTCAAGGTGGAAACCCTAGAATTTGGGATTCCACGAGGATTTTTTTTTTGGGCAATCCACTAGGCAAGTGCCTAGGGCTAGTTTTTTATTAATAACAGAAAAGAAAAATACAACAATTAGGAAAAGTACAAATAAGGGGGACAATAGCACCGGTATTGTTACCCATATAACACAAACCGGGCTTACCTTACCGTACTAATCCTATTGAGGCTTGCCCACCTCACCTACTAACAAGAATGTAAAAAGTGTGAACTTGAAAGGACCAAATATTCTAGATTATCACAGAGTTTATAACATACTCTGTGATGATATTACAGATGAGGATACTAATAAAGTGGTAGAATAAAATGTAGTACCCATTTAATTGTTGTCCCTTTTTTTCCAACCTTGTAAAGTGTTCAATTTGTAGTTCTTGGTCATTTTCATCCATAGTGTTCAAAAAGTATTCAAAAATCATCGTTTCTTTTTTGAATGGTTGGACTTTGTTGATGAAGCTGGGGCAGGATGCTTTTGTTTAGCAGCACTCATTGGAAGTCGCCTAACAATTGCGTCATTGTCAGACGTTGTTGCAATTTTCATCTAGATAGCACCTGCTTTGCTTGTTCCAATATGTTCCTCCACAGTATTTGGTGGTGTATCTAGGTGGTGAATGCATGTGCGACTAGTAGGCTTACTTGGAATGAAATCTGGATCCTCCCACTTGGTCTTTAATTTGTCAGTCCCAATATTTTCAAAGGATGGCATTTGAAGTTCATCCTTGATAACTCTTTCCACACGATGGCTTGCAAATTGAAACTTTATTTTAAGACGATTTTCCTGCTCCCTTTTAAAATTTGAGCACATAAATTTATTTGACAAAGTGACCAAAGTTTGTTTGGTCATGGGATCCTCAATGGAATGTTCACAAGGCACAGTAGTTGTTGCAAACTGCTTTTGCTGCACCTCTTTCTTCTTCTTCTTCTTCTTCCCTGTTGTTGTCTTTGGAGTCGCTGCCACTTCGTTCTTCTGATGTTCCTACTTTGCCACTGTTACTGCATTTTGAACAGCCATACAAATAGCAATTTTCTGTTGTCCATTATTTTGTGTTAATGCTACTCCTTGATCAAATTGTTGTATACTGGATGGACATATTACTGCATTTTGAAGTTGTTGCATTTAGTTGTTGTTGCTCAGTTGTTGCATTCAGCTATTGCTGCATTTGTCCAGGCTGATTTATTAAAGGTGATATGGATGGAGTGGTTGTGATAATCTGCTGTTGTCCAGATTTTAGAGATGTTGTTGTTCTTCAATCATCAGAAGGACCATCCAAAGACTTCACACCTATTGCATCCCCATCAGCATTAGTATCTGCATCTAAAGCACTGACATCCAGCAGCCCAGGTTCAGTAGCTGAAATTTTAGGATTCCCAGCTAAAACTTGATCAACCACAGTATTTTTTGCAGCCTTAAAGTGAGCAGCATGCATATCTGGTTCACTTCCAACTTTGTCAACACGAACCAAAGCAGCTTCACCTTCCAGTGCTTGTACCTCCTTTTGCACAGTATTACCTCTGAAGTCTGTTGATTTCTCAACTTCAGTAGTAGCATTAATTGCCTTTTCACTTTGTCCTATAACTGCTACTGCTGCAAGATAGTTGGCATTGGTAACTCGATCAAATTATGCATATGATTTATCAACAGGTGTAACAACTCGATCACTAATTGCTTTAATACCAGTAGCCTCCAGATTTGCACCTGCACTAGTTCCGTGAGCCAGAGTCCCCTGCTCAAACCTCTGCTGTACCTCTTTACCACTAAGATCATTTTTATTTTTTAGATGATCTTCCTTAGCATATACTGCATTACTCTTGGAGCCTGTACTAGCCAGCTTATCATAAGCCCGCACAACTGGATTTATGGACATCCTCGCTAAGGCTATGCTAGCAGTAACATCTCGTGAAGGCTTAACTGGACCCTTATCTAATTTTGTAACATTACCTATAGTGATCTCAGTACCTCCTCGATTAATCACACTTTGATGGTTCACATTAACACTTTGTTTCACTCCTTCAACTTGTGAAACCTGCTGATCACCCATAGCAGAATTCCTAACCACTACACTATTTTTTCTTTGATCCTCCTTATCATTTATCTCCACAGAAGTTTGTTTTTTTACTACATTACTCTCTAGTGCTGACTTATCAGACCCTTTACCAATCTTGGAGACATCTCCTACATAAGTACCCCCACTACATGATTCATATCTTTGATATTGTTCCCAGCATCAATTTGTTTTCCTCCATCTGTGTGCAATATCTGTTGCAGGGCAGAGTTCTATTTTGCTGCTTCACTTTCCAATTGCCCATCTCTTTTTGCCATTAAGATAGGCTCTAGCATCACCTTGCAATTTATCCAAATTTCCCAGACCTTCCTTTTCCTCCACGACTTCGACATCTCCCTGATTTTTCTCGATCCTCCAACGACAAAATTTTTCATTATGCCCCTGGTGTTTACAACAAGTGCAGTACTTTGGAAAATTATCATATCTAATCTCTTGATGAAATTCCACTAGTTTCCCAGATTTAGGATCACCAAGCTGAATCCTAACCTTCTTGGGATGTTTATCCAACAGGTCGAGCAAAACTTTTACCCTCGCCGTACTTGGTCGCGTTCGATATTGGGTAGCTTTGTCTACTACTAGAGGTTTACCAACAGCTGAAGCTATATATATCAATGACTTCCTTGCAAAAAAGTTTGCAGGTAGTTCTGGCAGGGAAATCCAAACAACAGCTTTAGATGTCTCTTCTCTTGGATTAAATCCAATCGTCCTTGGAAAAGTTTTATAAAAGAACTCATCTCTCTTCGACTTAACATAGCCTATTGATCTTGATAATACTTGAACAAAATCATCAAATAAATCAAGACTTACCAGTACATGTCGAAATTCTAGTTGTCCAATATTGCAATTACCTTTAATATCAAACTGTTTCGGCAGAATCTGTCGCAGCTCCTCAAGATCAGGCTTTCCATATGAAAATTTAATTATAACTGCTTGATGCAGACCTTCTTCCATGGTGAATACATTCGCTTCATCTAATGTGAATTCTACAATAGGTACTCCATGCTCAAAGGTAACAGGACACAGTTCCAGTTTTGAATTTTTTGCGGCAGATTGTTTCCCAACAAGCTGCGTAGCATATGTTTGTTTGATATTGTGATATGTTTGATTTTCTGTAGTATTTTGAATAGCCTCTCCCACAGCGAAAGACTAGGGAGAGGTCACAGCATCCATGGCTACCCTCAACAAGAAACACAAATTGGACTTCACATTAGAACTTAACGTTCATGTGAGCAGAAAACCACGATGCTAAATGAAGTCGAATCAATTGTTGTAGTTGTTGTACCTGTAGGTTGAACGATACAGTACTTTCAAATTGTACCTTACGATCTGTGTGCAACTAGAGTTCATTAATACTCCAATGAAAACAGACCGTAAAAAATCAAGAACTTCCTGATAGTTGAACGCTACAGTAACTCGGAAACTAAAATTAAGATCTACGGCTTGTATTTTTAGATTTAAGGATAAAACACATGGATGTTGTTTGGTAGGAGAATGGTGTTGTTTTAAGACCAATTTTGTAATGTTTCCGCCGAGGATTCAATTATATAGGTTAGGGTTTTATTTTTAGAACTCTAACTCTCTGGTAAACTCTCCTGCATTGGATTCTTTCCACTTATTTTACAAGGTCATGACCAAATTCTTCGTGTTTAAGCATGCCTGTGTGCTTTTATATGTGTGCTGAATCTTTCTTTAAAAGGATTTCAACTAGTAATGGAATTAGAATCTTTTTTTTGGGGTTTTAATTGATTGTTACTGATTTTCCTAGAGTAAAACCTTTTTCTTCACCTTTTCTGACTGGGTTCATTCACACCAAATATTTGGACTTGTGATTTCTTGGTTGTTAATTGATTCTCTTTCCTTAATTATACAACCGTGTACTTTCAGAAACCTTCCCTCAATTGCATGCTTTGCACAAAGAGTTTGATTAATTTCTTTCATTAGTTGGTTTATACCCGTTTGAATTTGAATCCCTTAATTAGAGAGTTTTATGTAATTGATTGAAAATCTGACTTCAATCATTTTCTTACCTTATTTCTCATGACTTTTACACTATAAATACCCGGCCTTTTCTTTTCACAACACACACTGAATACATTTCAGACTTCACACTTATAATTCTCACAACCTCTTCTGAACTCTCTTATCTGCACTTTGGCTTTCATAAGACCACTTCTTTCTTCTGCTTGTCTCTTTTAAAAAATTGGTATGTCTTGATTCAATTCCCATCATCATCCCAATGTGAATATTTACAGTCTTTGCGCATATATCTACTTTCTGCAAAATTTGACATTGAAATGCTTATGTGCTACTGTTTACTTTACTTTCTTGTAAACACTAGTTCCCCATCCTATTTACCCTTCATATGTTTGTAAGTGGGGACTCAGGGCATGGAAACAAGAATTTTTGCCCATGAACTGAGTTTTGACCCCCTAAGTAGGCTTAAAGGTATGCCAGTATGTCCCATTGTTGGGTATGCCCTTGCCTACTCCTTTCTTGAATCATGCTTGTTATGAATCCCCATATCCCCACTCCCATATGTATGCTGAGTTAAGGTATAGCCTGGCAGCATCCCAATTGTTGTCCAAGGATGAACCTGACCTTCAATAGGTCCTAACTCCCCAATTTACAACTGACAAGCTGGTCAGGGGTATGCCAGCACCCCGAAAATGCTTGGCATGACCACCAGCTTGCCATTTCCCCTCTACTGCACTTGCACTTACTACTAGCCTCTAAGTTCTGCCCCCCTCCTATGAGCCTTGCCTTGGGACCTTGAGTTCCCTCTGAACTTGGACATTTGAGGGCTGACCCTTCCACACTGCACCATAATCTGATTCTGCAATGATATTTGTGGTGTAAGCATTGCCTAGAGTTCTTGAAGCTCCTTGGAACTTTGACACATCCCAAATAAGAGAAAGGATTTGAAAATCTGATCCTGGAAGTTGGTTTATCTCATATTATTAGACTCTGAGTCTGAATTAGGCTGATTAGATGTAATCACTGATGTAATTTTACTTTCTTTCTGATTCATTTGGTTTGTAATAATTTTGTATTAACTACTGGGGTGGATAGTGAAAGGGATGGGATTGAATGCATTAAAAAGGGGTAGATATCATGTCTATAAGGAATTACTACTTCCGAAATTCTGCATCTCATATAGATATCATGTCTATAGGGAATTACTACTTCTAAAACTTCTGCATTTCATATAGACACCATGTTCATAGTTTTTTTGCATCTCATATAGATACCATGCTCATATGTTTTTTGCACTTCGTATAAATACCATGTCCATAAGTCGTTACTGAAATTCTGCATATCATATAGATAATATGCCTATAGGACTTCCTGCATTTTGTATATGCATCTGTCACTAGGCAAATCTGCTTATAGGAGTTAAATAACCAATTGCATATAGATGACCTACCTATAGGATCTCCGCATGACGATAACAGCTATTAAAATTAGTAACGCCTAGAAAGCATGCCTATAGGAGCAATCAACTAAACCTGCATCGTCCACTCGCTCCTAAGTCTAAAATTAGTAGTAATTTTGTTTAACACTCGCAGAACTTATGACCTTGTAACTGACAATTCTTTTTTCTGCAATCAGTTTATTCCTCTATCTCTGAACTAATAGATATCATGTCTATAGGTCCCGTTTAACACATAGGCAAACGGCTAAGTAATTAATCAACTGTGTTAGTCCTTGACAACTACATCTAAGAAGGGCTAATTTCAACCTATCCTATGCCTTAATTTAATTCAGACCAAACCAGTATGTGTAAGACATGCTAAACTACATGCTTCTCTTCAATTTTAGGAGGTTTATTTGAGCCATATCTGCTTACTTGCTCTCCCAAAAAATTTTGTATATGTTTTGAATGTCGCCTTAGAATTTTATCCTTTGAAACTCTCAAAATTCCCCCAACTCCCTCCCCTTTAGTATTAGTAGTCCTATATGCCTCTGGGACTGATAGGATTGGGACGGGTAATAACATGCAATAAGTAACGATACTATTATACTCTTTAATACCTTAACAGGGTAGGAAGGGTAGATATGGATACGATGACCGGTGCCCTAATATCACGTGCGACCCCTCTTCTGAGGAGTGCTTGCTGGATATTGCATTGATGTGATCCATATTGATTATAAACCTAGGACTCCTCTCCCTTTCTGTGTTTTCTTACTTGTTTTCTCTATAAGTTGTTTAAATTTTTTTCATAAAGTTTTGCCTTATCTTTTCTCAAAGGAGTTTAAACTTGTGTGCAAGCCCCTTGATTTGAGCCCTTATTGCTTATTTGTAAAGTCAAATTGTGGCATGGCCGGGGACCACACTAGTGGATCTTGAGCGGTGCCTAACACCTTCCCCTCGAGATAATTACTAGCCCTTACCCGAACTCTGGTTTTCCAACTCAAAACTCTCGGTGTCCTAATGCACTTAATCATTAGGTGGCGACTCTTCAAATCCAAAAACACAAAATCCCAAAAGGGAATAGTGTTGTCCTCCCAAATGTCGTAAACCTAATTTTGCGAGAAAAAAGGGGCGTCGACACTACACTACCATGCAAGTATAATCAACTGAGAAAAAGAGAAAGAAAGGCAGAAGAAGAAAGAAAGGAAATAACAAAAACAACACAAAAGATACAAAGATTGAGGAGCCAAATTTACCGACCGCATCTAAAAAAACGAACAAGAAACTGAGGCGAAAGAAACTGTTCGGTCTTCAAAATGCTTCAAAATGGGCCAAAGATGATACCAATTGATTATTCTTACCAAGAAAAATCAAATGGCATAAATTTTAACACGAATCAAGACTTAGAACTCTTGAAATCAGAAAGAGGCAAAGGATTTTTTTTTATTTTCTTTTGGAGTTTCGGATCTGAAACTAAGGCAAACGGGCAGGGATTGTTTCGTAATTGATAGTGGGATAAGGATGAGGAAAGGTTGAAAGTTGTATGGTCCGAATTTGGGATAATTTGGGGAAACTAGGGTGTTGTCCGGATTGCTTCAATTGAAAATTCGAGACACTCTAAAGGGATTCGGGGGAAATTGGTCAGAGATTGGGAAAGAGGAGGTCACGAGGGTTCTGTGATGTAAAGTTGGTAGGGGTTTGAGGTAGCGCCACCACCGGAGATGGTGAGGAATTTAGGATGGCGCTAGGGTTTCGGTTCAAATGAAGAAGATGAAGTGAAGAAATACGAGATGGTTCTGAGGGGGTTCGGACATTTATAAATGAAAATTGGGAAAGTGTTCTTGGCCGTTGGATGATGGAAAATGAAAGGCCAGGATTGACTTATCATAAGAGAACTCAAAACGATGTAGTTTTTCTCCTATACTACGACGTTTCAATGGTCTTGGGGGCTGATGGCTTGGACCGGGTGTGGGCGAACTTTGGCCGAATCTGAACGGGTTGGGGAAATTAATTGGGCTGCGCTAAAATGGCCAAAAATCATAGCCCTTCTCGTTTTCTTTTCTTTTTCTTTTCAATTTTCAAATCCTTTTTCTTCTTTTCTTCTTTAATTAATTAAAACCTAAATTAACTCTTAAACTAAATTAAATTACCAAATTTAGATAATTACTCGTCCTAGTATTTACAAAAATTAATTAACTCCTAAATTTAAAAAAAAACTAAAAAATTCAAAATTAAAAAGTAAAAATGAAAAGTGAGTTATTTTTGTGATTTTTCATTTTTATACAACAACTAATTTACTAATTAACCTAAAAATGTAAACTAAATCCTAAAAGCAAATGTAGAGTATTTATGTATTTTCATGATTTAAATAAAAATTAAACATGCACAAAAAAATACAAATAATTAAGAAATTTATACAAAAATTCCTAAAATGGCAAATAATCAAAAGAAAAATCTATTTCTTCGGGATTCTATAGGAGTATTTCATATAGGGAAAAAAATCACGTGCTCACAGCTGCCCCTCTTTGCTCGGAGACATGAAGGGTTTCAGAGGTTTCCTACATATCCTTGGCTATAAAAGAATCATGTCAGTATAGTTCTTGAAGTTTCGGTAGCTAGGACTACTAGGAAGCTGTGATTTCACTGTTGTTGTTGCTGCTACTGCTTGCTGAACTCCTTATTATACCAAAATGGCAAATAAAAAGCTAAACTAGTTAAACCTATCAACTACGAGTTACAAGATTCCTATCTATAAACCTTCTAAAGTTTGATCTCGAGTCTTGGTTGGTTCTTCTTGCAGGCTCTGATCTGAATCTTGATGCTCGTTAGCTGCAGTCGCCAATTCATTTTTCTTTAGCTTTTCGGATCAAGGTGGGACTTCGAAAGCTTGTGACTTTAATCAAATTTTGAGCAGTCCGCATCTTTTCCCCGCTTCCGTACCTTGATTTCAACTTCTTTTCTTGTTTCTTCTTTCTTATATTTGGGTTGAGACTTCTTCTTTTGGTCATCTCAAACCTTGTGCCTCATGGTGAAATTCTATTCAAGCACCAAAACAAACAAACGGGCGAAATGTTTCTGCCCCAGTTTTCACTAGGAAAATTTCGTGAGTTATTTGTAACAAAAATCGAAACTATTTCTTTATTGAAAGCAATAAAATCAGAATTGTGTATCCTTGGGAAAATAGGATTGGGGAGTGGAGTTCTATATCTATACTAAAAGTCAACTAGGGAGTGGAGACCCTATGTTTGAAAAGCGACTACGGAGTGGAGACCCTATGTCTAAAATAATCTCAACTAGGGAGTGGAGACCCTATGTTGGAAAAGGCAACTAAGGAGTGGAAACCCTATGTCAAAAATAAACTCAACTAGGTAGTGGAGACCCTATGTTGGCAAAAGGCAACTAGGAAGTTCAGACCCTATGCCTAAAATTATCTCAACTAGGGAGATGAGACCATATGTTGGCAAAAGGCGACTAGGGAGTGGAGACCCTATGTTGGTAAAAGGCGACTAGGGAGTGGGGACCCCATGTATAAAATAATCTCAACTAGGGAGTGGAGACCCTATATTGGCAAAAGGCGACTAGGGAGTGGAGACCCTTTGGCAAAAGGCGACTACGGAGTGGAGACCCTATGTCTAAAATAATCTCAACTAGGGAGTGGAGACCCTACGTTGGCAAAAGGCGACTAGGGAGTGGAGACCCTATTTCTAAGACAATCTCAACTAGGGAGTGGAGACCCTATGTTGGCAGAAGGCGACTAGGGAGTGGAGACCCTATGTCTAAAATAATCTCAACTAGGGAGTGGAGACCCTATGTTGGCAAAAGTCGACTAGGGAGTGGATACCCTATGTCTAAAATAATCTCAACTAGGGAGTGGAGGCCCTATGTTGGCAAAAGGTGACTAGGGAGTGGATATCCTATGTCTAAAATAAAATTCATTTAGGGAGTGGAGACCCTATGTTGGAAAGGCGTAAAAATTGAGATTGGGGGTCCTAATCTACCATTTTTGATTTTTTTTTTGTTTTAATAGAATGAATGAATACATGAAAGAATTTTTGAGGGGACTTCCCTTTATGGATCATTGCGGCAAAGCTATTGCTAGCCTTTGCACATTTTCTTCTTTTTGGTTGCACCTGCTTCTTGCAAGGTTGCTTTTGATTACACATGTTTCATGTTTTCAAATAAAGAACAATTGTTAGTTTGAAACGGTGGTTTGTTTTGTGTCCTTGATTGTTTTTGACCACTTGATCTTGGCCCAAATCTTTTGGTGAGAACCTCAGTGGCTTGCTGGCTTTCTGAAGATTGATCTTTCTTCTAAAATCGAAGAACTCAACTTTCCAAAATTTCTCATGATAGTTCAACCATTTGGGGCTTTGGCCCTTTCATCTTATTCTGCCTCTATAAGAACTTGACTTTGGATTTCTTTCACTTTCAATAATTTTGATTTCATAGCATCGGCATCATGGCCAGTCGGGATCGACTTGATACACCCGCTGAGGCTGGGTACTTTTCTTTGGATTTGGCTTTTGTTAAGCAGAATCCTGTAAAACCAATCTTGCCACCTTTTCTTTGTATTAGTTTTGGAAAAGAATTAAACCAAAAGGGATTCAAAGAAATGTAAACAAAGGACGTGGAAAATGAATTTAAAAGAGAAGTGTCCCTTTCGGGAAGGACAGAAGGACTTATCTGGAATGCACACAGACTCCAATAGACATGACATGCTCCTTGGATCAGATCTCCGATCTGCACAACTATCCATCTTCCCGTAAACCCATGATGAACAGTGTTCTAAATTCGGGAACCCTTGCCAGGACTCTTTCAGTGCCAATAGTTGTAAGGGATTCCTTCTTTTCGATCAACGGCGCCCTTTGCGGGTTTTCGCCAGTTGACCTCTCTCATTTCACTTCTCACCGTCGCCGTATAGTGCTCTTGCGAGTTTTCACTAACAAGACTCTCTCATTTTTCAATTTCTCTGCTTAGCATCGCCTTACGGTGCCCGTGGGTTTTCACCATTAAGGCTCTCTCATTTTATTTCTCTCGTCTTGATTGCATCAAATCCAAACAACTGCGTTTTTCGATTTTGAACATCTTTGAACGATTGATCGGAAGGACTTGAACAAGGTTTGGGTAAAACGAATTTGGATCAAATTACAACTTTGGAACCATTCAGGCGGGATCACCGTCGAACCGTTATAACATTTGCCCCAGTTTCACTTTTAAGGGGAAATTGGATTTTTGTTTTGGTGTGACTGAACCCCAGAGAGAGGCTGCCTATGTATTCTTTCATAATCAAGTCGAACGTAGTTCAGGTAACTTTGTTTTTTATTTTCTTTTATGTTTTTCTTCTGCTTTGTTTTCTTTTCTTTTTCCTCCCCCCCCCCC
>MU766916.1:0-14978 GCA_026770625.1 Nicotiana glauca
ATTAAAATCAAGTATTTTAGCCAAATATGACAGTTGAGCGACCGTGCTAGAACCACGGAATTCGGGAATGCCTAATACCTTCTCCTGGGTTAACAGAATTCCTTACTCGGATTTCTGGTTCGCAACTGTTAAACAGAGTCAAACCCTTCCTCGATTCTGGATTCAAAATGGTGACTTGGGACACCATAAATCTCCCAAGTGGCGACTCTAATTTTTAAGTAAAAACCGAATCCCGTTTCGATTGTCCTTAAAATGCAAAAAACTCCTTTATTATTATATCCCTTCACGGGGTGTAGTAGCGGAAAAAGGAGGTGTGACACCTACAACTCTTATGAAGACTATAAAGTCTAGTTTGTCCGAATAGATCTTCAAAACTGAATCACAACTCGAAACAGTGAATCTGTCCAGAATTTTTGTTCAAATATTTTTGGGTAATTTTCACCAATATCATGTTTAGTTTGACTTGTTAAATCACTGAACTTATATAGATATTTGATTATGTATTTAAGGTATATAAACCCTTGAAAAATCAAAGGGAAATTATTTGAAGAAGTGGACAGATTCGGTTGTTTACGGTGTAGACGATTCGAACATCCCCAAGTTGTGATTGAATTGTGTTGTGGTAAAACACCGAGGTTTGTGTATAAACTTGTAATATTTTTTCTTTCTAGAATATTTTAAAATATCCAGATATTTTTATTTTTCTTGTCTTAAATTTATATTGTTATATTCGTAGTATATCAAGTATTGTAAGATATTTGCTAAAATCGCCCATTCGTACGGATTGTTTGATCATTTTGCATTCTTGTTGGGACTTTGTCCTTCTTGTGGCAATGACTTTGTCACTCATCTTGGCATACCTCTTGATTCAGATCTTTTTCCATCTTGACTTTGGATTTGTAGTTCGTCTTGAATTATGGAAATTGTCCGCGTTAAGAACGAAATAGGAAGCCATTCTTAATATGGTTCTTGATTCTCTTGTATATTGGGTTTTGACCCAACTTGATTTGGGGCTTCGGTCCATCTTGATATATAATTATGCTTAGTGTAATGGCATGAAGTACATATTGAGCGAAAAATGGATATTTGGTATGCTCTCTTAGATTGATAATATACACGTTCTTGACTCTTGAACATTATTTATTGGTATCTGGAAATACTTCAAAGTTTGATATTGATATGTTGGATATATTTGTTCACTTGATTTAAATTATGTTAAATTGAGCTAACTATTACTGAAGAGGGGAATTGGAGAATTTAATGACTCCAAGCCTAAAGTTTATATAGCACTAAGCTTTATGCTTAGCGATAGTTGTTTTCTATCATAGGTAATGTTCGGGATGAAATCTGAAAATGGCCATAATGAAGTAGTCCTTTTTTTGGAGATCTTGGAGATCACATTTGCATATGCACCTTGGTTTTACATAGTTTTGGGACGTGTACATGATATACATGATATACATAATATACCTGATATATATATATATATATATGTCACATTATGCACGCTATTTGGAGGCTTGTTGGATTTTAAGACCAAAAATCTTGTAACTTAAATTTGGAAACTTATTTTGCTGTTTTTAGTGTGTGTGTCAATAACTCAAGTCTTGTAATAAGATGAATTTATACTTTGTCATGTAAATATGTACAAAGGAGAAAACTAGTTTCCTTTTTATACCGATAGTTTGAAACTTATGTACAATACAAACTTGCAGTGATGTTGAATGAAAGTATATATTTGTTAGGAAGTTGCTTTAATTTGTTGATTATTCGAGAAGGGTTATATCACCTTTTGTTAATATTTTGGACATTGTATTTTATTTAAATAAAAAATTTATAGTGTATTTTCAGAAAAAGAAATTTATTGCACTTTGAACCTTTTTGCATGGGCCTATTTCCGCTACTAAATTATTCTGAATACTTTTAAACTAATATCTCTTTGAATATTTTGTAAGTAGGGAATTAGATTTGTTTCCTAAGTAGCACCCTCCCGAAGGGGTCGCTACAGTGACAGCTCTAGCGACTCTGCTGGGGATCCAAACCCAGAAGTTCAATTCACGGTTTATTAATTCGAGCTTAGAATAGCTGTTATGATTGGCTTTATTTATTATCTAATTTTTGTACATGTATGGGCATAATGTGCTAAATGCCGATTTTACCGCTTTGATATTTTCTGAACTGTATATAAACTACTACGAAACTCTTCTTCTCTCTGAGTCTTCTAAATCATCAGGGGAGTGTGCATTTAATGTGACTTCTCTTCTGTTTAGAGTATTATCCAATTTTAGAACGAGGTTCTGACAAGTTGCAAAGCCGGTGAAACTTTTGTATTTCCGGTACGCTGCCCCTCCTCGGCTCAAGCTGTCCGCTCGGGTAAGCCAAGTTTAGAACAATAAACTTAGGTTTTAAACCTAGTATAACAAAACCTCATGCTAGATGCCTAGTAGGAACGCTTGTTTGCATCACGTACATTTGACTTTGGAGACTCAACACAGGGGTTGAGTTTGTCTAGGACAGGTGTACCTGAAATGAAAAGACCATCCTGAAGCATCCTACCTGCTACTTGTGCAATGTTTGTTTCGGATTTGAATGTTGACCAGCTTGTGAAAAATAGGAGAAGGTTGGGAAAAGAAAATAGCAATGTGAGGGCTAAGAGAGATAATTACCTGTTTTGAAAAACCAATGTCCAAAAGGTACTGAAACTCTACCGAATTTTTTCTTGTTTCTAAAAATAGTTGGTTTTATTTTCATTTTGTCAAAATCTGGAGAACTACGCGAGTCTGATTCTCACCGGATGTGAGATACGTAGGCAAACCTCATCTGCTCTGGCCCCCAATTTTCAAAAAAAATATAAATAAATAAATATTTTTACTTCCTTCTTTAGAAAAGTTTTTCTTTGAGACTCTAATTTCTAAAAATACAAAAAAATATTTTCTTTTAATTTCTTCTCAAAATAAAAAAATACAAAAATATTTTCATTCTTCCTTCAAAAATTGAAAAGAAAATTCAAGATCCAAAAATACTTTCTTTTTCTTTAGAAGTACTTTTTTCCTATCTTCAGAATAAAAATCCATAAATGCAAAAATATTTTTCTTTCTTCTTTAGAAGTTTTTCTATCGAAATTCCAAAAAATAATAATAAAAGTCGAAATTCAAAAAAGAGGGAAAAAAAAATCTTTCTTCTTTAGAAGTCCTCTTTGCAGAAATCCTGAATAAAAAAAATACAAAAATATTCTCTTTCTTCTTTATAAGTCTTTCTTTTGAAAAAAAAAAGTGAAATAAAAAAGAAAATAAAAAAAAGGTAAGTTTATTTTCTTTATCCCTAATCTTTCCGAACTATGCAAGATATGATTCATGTTCGCACATGATATGAAGGCAACCCATATCAGGTTCAATCAACCAAAAAAAAAAAAAAGGAAACACGAAAGAAAAAAATGAAAAAATGAAAAAAGAAAAAAAATGATGATAATGATAAGGACTAATTGAGTCCATTCTAACGTGTCTTTTGTTTTAAATTGTGAAGAGAGTTGAGTGGTCGGTTTGTGGTAAGCTGGAATACAAGATCCAAGGAAAAATAATAACTGACATCGATGTTATTACAACTGCTCAAGAGACTCAGGGTTAGAGGGTTCAACAAGAGTCTACTATGTTTGAGAAAAATAGAATACTGAAACATCAAATGACCGAAATGTGTCAAGCATGGACTAGTGGTCAAGGACAGCCTCATCATGAGTCACAATTCGCTACATAGCAAGAGCAGTATCGCTCTTCTGAGTACCACTCGTACTCGTTTGATCTTCCTGAAAACATTGAGAAGTCTGCCCGAATGATGGCACATGAAGAAATCACCCAAAGAGAGAAAAGCTTAGAACAACAGTTGAAAAATATGCAAGGGTTGGCAGGTCAAAAGAGTGTTGCTTCAATGATCTATGTATGTTCCCCGATGTCCACTTGCCGCCTAGTTTCAAGGCTCCTAAATTTGAAAAGTATGATGAACACGGAGACCCCATAGCCTACCTGAAAAGGTATTGCAATCAACTGAGAGGTGTGGAAAGAAATGAAGAATTTCTGATAGCTTATTTTGGGGAAAGACTTACGGGAGTAGCCTTCGAATGGTTTATGGATCAAGACACATCTCGCTGGTACATCTGGGATGACATGACACAGGCTTTTGTCAAACAGTTCCAATACAATATTGACATTGCCCCAGACCGCAATTCCCTTTCAAACCTGAAGAAGAAACCGACTGAAAGTTTCAGGGATTATGACATTAAATGGAGAGAACAAGCAGCTAGAGTTAAGCCACCCATGGATAACTAAGAGCTAATCACTGTATTTCTTCAGGCTCAAGAGCCAGATTATTTTCAAAACATGATATTTGTTGTAGGTAAATCCTTCTCAAAAGCAATCAAAATAGGAGAAATGGTAGAGAATGGTCTTAAGACAGGCAAAATTATAAGTCAAGCAGTTCTTAAAGCCGTAACTCAGGTTGTCAAGGTTGAATCTGATAATTTTAATGAAAAAAATGAGAAGGATTAAGAAATCATAATGACAACAGGGTCGAGAAGAGGTCCCAAGAGAATACCTCGAAGGTATGCGCAGCCTCATCAGGTTTCCCATGACTCCCCTGAGTATTACTATCCACCTCAGAATACACAATACACTGTTACTTCCCCTAAGTATGTTGTCCAGCCACCAAAACACCATAGAAGGCAAGCACAAGCACCGCAAAACCTCCTCCAGCCTCTACAAAATTTTCAAGTGCCCTATTACCCAAATCCAGGACAAAGGTATAAAGGGTAACAAAAGTTGAAAGAAAATTTTACACCAATAGGAGAATCCTATGCAAGCTTGTTTGAGAAATTAAAGCATTATGATATGATTGCACCTATTCCTCCAAATCATATGGACCCACGTGCGAGAAGCTTTGACCCTTCTAAAAGATGTGAATACCATTCCAATGCCCATGGGCACAATGTTGAAAGTCGTCGGGATTTGAAAAGAGAAATAGAAATATTGATCCAGGAAAACTTGATTGTTATCCAAGACAGTGACACATAGAATATTATGCAGAATCTTTTACCTGCACATGATGATGAACACTTTGTGGGAATGATGCCTGGTGACATGGAGTATGAGAATCCTCTCGGGAACTTTTCAAATGAAATTGAAGAAAGCCATGGTGATTCTGATGAGCAAATTTGTGGCTAAATGTCAAGCTTAGCAATTGAAAAGTCATTCTCTCTTCACTAGGGAGGAATCTTGGTAGCTTGTTTTGATGTCTTTTCTGTTATCTAGGTTTTTTCAGGGTTGTGATTCAGATTTTATTTGTTTTATTGAGTCAAACTCTTCTATCCCTCTATCCTATTTGTATGAGTCATTTTTGTCTGTTTTGTTGCTATTTTCATTATTCGGGTTATTTTAGGGTTGTAAATCGATTTTAGGTTGCTTGTTTAGTTGTCAAACCCTTCTATCCTTATTCAGTAAAATACAATTTGTCCTTTCGTATCATTCTGTGCTTATCTTTTTCCCCGCTAGTTGTAGTGATATGACATGCATGTAGACTTTTTGGCCAGATCTTAGAAAATTGATTTAAGCTTAAATTGAATAACTGAGCACAAGACACTTTCGAGGATGAATAAAGAGTTGAAATACTTTGAAATTAAGATCGAGTAAAATTCACCGTCAAATCATTGTGAAGATCGGGCTTGAGGAGATTGAATCAATTGAAGCTTGGTCAAAAGTTTTACATTAATGGATGGAAAGAGTCTTTCGAACACGACACATCAAGAAGTTAAAAATGTTCACCAATGCTGTGATTGTGAAAAAAAACATGATAGGCATTCTCGAGGCTGGGAGGCCCTTTTTCTGCTATCCAAACACTTTATACCATTTGTCCCCCTTTTGAACATGTGTTAATTTCTTTGACCACCCTCTTTTTGAATCAAGTTTAGAGTCGAGAGTAAAAAAAAAAAAGCCCATGTCCCAAGAATACAAACTGGGGCAATTCTTAGAAAGTCTAAGTTAAAAAAGAAGAAGGAAAGAACTGACAAAGGTCCATGGCCTCAAAAATAGAAGACAGGGCAAACAAAAAAAAAAGAAAAAAAAGAAAAAAGAAAAAAGAAAAAAGAAAAAAGAAAAAGAGAAACAGAAAGAAAGATGGAAAATAGTTTAGGTCAGGTGTTTGAACTACGTTCGACCTAATTCCTTAAAAATAAGGATACGTAGGCAGTCTCACGGTTCGGTCCAACCAAATAAGAATTCAAAGAGAATAAAGAAAAGGAAAGAAAATCCCAAAAAAAAAAGTCCCCAATAGCTGAAACCAGGGCAGAGATTTTATTTCGTTTTTGAAAGAGTCAATTCCAAGAGTTGTAAGACTACAATCCCATCATTTTGAGTCTACTATGAGCCTTCATGACGACCCTTCTTTCCAACCCTATCCAATGATCAACAATTGTCACACGATATAGAACACTGTCAAGTTGCTCACAAAAGAAAGTGAAAAAGAAATAGAAAAAATGAGAGAGTCTTACTAGTAATCACGGGCACTGTAAGACGATGATAAGCAGAGATGAATAAATGAGAGAGTCTTACTAGTGAAAACTTTCACGGGCACTATAAGGCGATGATAAGTAGATATGAACAAATGAGAGAGACTTATTAGTAAAAATCCCTCGAGTCACCACTAGTCGAAAGTGAGTCACAAAGCTGATGCAAAGAATTGGTACGAACAAGCCCGACTTCAAAGTTCATAAGAATGGCAAAATGGAATATTGAATTAGTTTGATAGATCAGCCCGTTGAGTCCAAAATGCATGTCATGACCATTAAGACAAGTCATTGAAAAAAAAAGACAAAAAAAAGAAGAAAAGAAAAAAAGAAAAAAAAACTCTTCCTTCTGTCCTTCTGATAGGGGAATTTCTTGTAAATACCTATTTCTTTGCATCACTGTGTCCCTCACTCCGAGTCATTCCTTGTCAAAACAAGCAAGAAAAGATTTCAAAATTTGCTACCAGCTTTTCAGTTGCACGAAGTAAATTTTGCTAGTGTTTAACCAAAAAAAAATTTTAGTCAAAGCTAGAATTTAGATGAACTCGGTTTACTGAAAATCAAGAAAATAAATGAAAAGAAATAATTCTAGATAGCAAGATGGTAATCAAGAAAAACAAGATGAATCAATATCTATTCCAATCGTATTTCGTATCCTTACAACTGATCATATATCTCCTTTTTATAGATACCTTTGGAGATATACGTTTTTGCTCAAATCATAATGAGGTTGTTATGAGTAATTAAAGACATTGAATGCTACGTTACACAATCATTGCATTCAAAACATATTTTCTAACGTATTCATCATTTAATGCCCATTAAATGTCGTATCTGTACTCTTTTATATTGCCAGGCTCATTCCTTCTGATTCCCGGATATAAACGACTTAAATAGGTATGGGCACCGAGTTATTTGTCTGATTGCCCATGCCTCTTCCTCTTTCTTTGCTCGTATCTATTGCACCTCGTGGCTCTTTTTCTAATTGTGATTCTTTGACCATTTGATCAATACACGTGTCTTGACACGTCACCTTTATATATGAATATATTTTTTTCCAATACAGATAGTCTCCCCACTTTTCATTTATTCATCAGTTGAATATTTGGGAAGTGGATTTCATTAAAGGAGCATTTTTGTCATCATTAATGCTCTAACAAAATTGTCGCTTCAATTGTCACTTCCTTTTAATGCGTTTCACACGTGTCACCTTCTTATTGGTTCTACAGTTTTGCAGCACTTTCTTAGGTTTCTTTTTGGCTTCCCTATCCACGAAGTGTTAGTTATCATTAATATGGTCCTTCCGTCATTGTACTTCTTCCTTTCGCCAGTTGCCCATCAATATAAATATAACTTCTTTCCTTGTCTTTTACCACACAAAGTGTATTGAACACTTCAATTCTTCAAATCTCTACTCTTGTTCTTCACTTCAACAAACCCTAACCCTAGGAGAACCCCCATTTTGGATAACCTCCCCAATGCTCCCATTAGGCATAGGAGAGGGGGTAGACTTTGTAGCTTAGGGTCTGCTCGCGGTGGTAGTACATCCACGTCTTCTTCTAGTTCTGGTCCCTCTTCTAGAACTAGAGGTTCCCTTTCTCAAAGGTCTTCTTCTAGGAACAAAGAACCTTCCGAGCCGTTACGTGAGCCTTTAGTTGAAGAGATAGTTCCAACAGAAATATCTTTTCACCATGATCGCGAATCTCTTAGGAACCAAGTTGCCACTTTAGATCATGCCTATGCTTTCCCTACTCAAATCACAGAAATTTTAGCTCATATAGTTCGTAAAGACTATCACTGGAGTAGTGATTTTCCCATTATCATTCCTAATCCAAATCAGAGGATCATTTCTTACATGATTGGATTCTTTTTTTTTTTTATACATACCCTTTCACTCTAGGGTTCAAACCAGCCATTGACCTAGTCATTCTAGATTTTGGCCATTTTTTCAACGTTTGTTTGGGTCAATTGGTCCAATTGTATGGAGGGTTGTCGCCTGTTTGAGGCACCTTACCAACATGGAAGATGTTGGTTTAACTTTCCCCCGCCTAATTCACCTCTGCTCCCATAGGCTTTTTCGCAATGGCGTGTTTACCCTAGCAGCCAGGAGCAAGAGGTTTTAGTGAGCCCTGAAGATGACAAAGATCGTGGCTGGTATGCTCAGTTTGTTGCTGCCCCCACTGCTAGCTTAGTGGGTGAAGATAACGTTCCCTTCCCTAAGAAGCGGAATATTGCACGTAAGTGTTATATCTTCCTCGTGCCTTTTTCTTTGAAGCTTATTAATTTCTGTAATGTCGCTTCTTTTCTTTTCTCAGCAACCATGGGTATTGTAGAGAATGTGCCCAACTTTCGTGGTTGGGTAGATAAATTGTTGAAGACCACTCCAATGGAGGGTAGGTTCTGGAAAAACCTTTCCAACTGTTACGGTTGGAAAGTAAATACTTATGGTAAGAGATTCTATTTTATCTTTCACGTATATAAATATCTTTTATTGTTCTAACTTTCATTCTTCTTTTCATTAGGATTTTCTATTCAAGGAGTCACTGCTAAAGCGGTTGCAGCCTCTCGTGACTCTTCGAGTACCCGTACCTCTTTAGCCCGAGAAATAGTTTTGGGTTCTTCTTCTACAAAAAGAAAGGCTTCTAAAAAAGAAGACTCCAAAGAAGAGGATGAAGGTGGCTCCCTGGTGACAAGACCACGAGCTAGAAGACGTACCGTCTCTGATGACGAAGCTGAAGTTTCACCTCATCTACCTCTTATCGAGCTTGATGTTACCCCAATTATTATTCCTGATGATGACGTCACTCTTCACGATACTCGTGAATTCATTGACCAACTTTTTATCGGTGGTTTTGATAAAGGAAGTGTAGGGCTTGCTTTAGATGAACTTCCCTTATCTTCCTTTTCAACTCCTGCGCCTGTGATTCTTTCCATACCTGCCTCAACTGTTTCTATTCCTCCCTCTACTATTTTTACTCCTTCCACCGCTCCTCCTTTGACAATTCTATCACTCCTTCTTTTTACTACTATATCCCGGGAAAAAGGTATAATAAAGGGAGTTATTTCCAACTTGAAATGACAATCGAAACGGGATTCATTTTATTAAAAGATTTAGAGTGGCCACTTGGGAGATTTATGGTGTCCCAAGTCACCGGTTGAATCTCGAATCGAGCAAAATATTGACTCTGTTTGACAGTCCGTGAACCAGAAATCCGAGTAAGGAATTCTGTTAACCAGGGAGAAGGTGTTAGGCATTCCCAGGTTCTGTGGTTCTAGCACGGTCGCTCAACTGTCATATTCGGCTTAATTATATGGCTTTAATACATTTTGAACCTATGTCACGACCTAATTCCCAAACCCGGTCTTGATGGCGCCTCTCGTGAAGACAAGGCCAGCCAACAGAACAACAATGCCCCTTTTTAACAGTTAACAAACATAAATGAATGAATAATACGACTTAATGGCATTAATAACTAATATTTACCACCCAACACAGCCTGACCGGGGTGTCACAAGTCACGAGCATCTAAAGAAGACTGAACACCACTACAGGATCAATAATATATACAAAATAAAATCTGGAGTTCAAAAGATGAAGACCGGTGCCGCAAACGCTGGCTGTCACCTTGCTCAGCTACAATAGTAATACCTTCAATCTGCTAATAATCCGCTACCGGGTGAACAATACCTGCAACTGCACGCGAGGTGCAGGGAGTAAATTGAGCACTCCAACTCAGTGAATAATAAGAGTAATTAATAACTGAGCGGCAAGAAATCATGTAAGAGCACTCCATCATGCAATATGGGACAGCACAACCCTTTGAGAAAATAGTAATTCCGTGAAAATCCCTTTAGAAAATATCTAGCTCAGTTAAAAACCTCTTTTGAAAATTTCCTTTCCCAACAGTCAAGCAAATTAATGCATATTCAGATAGTGCAAGTCCGCACATAAGTCAGCCCCTCGGGCACAACACTCCATTAACAAATAACACCAGGGTATCTGGTAACAGTGCAAGAAATACCATGGATGCCAATGATATAAGAGTGCTGAATGTCATGCCACGTAGTACAAACAGGAACTAATGCAAGAATGCAATGCATATGAACGCTGCGGCGCACAGCCCGATCCATTTGGGTACCCACGCTTACTGTAGGGGTTCAGACTCCGGAGGGGCTCCTACAGCCCAAGCGCAATATCAATATCGCACCGCTGCGGCGTACAGCCCGATCCATCCACAATCCAGAATATGCATGTGAGCCACTAGGGCGATGTCAAGCAATAGTTCTCAATTCCACACGTTAGAATTGTAGTTTAAGTTTTAAAAACCTTAGAAGTATGACTAGACAATTCAAATCAGTGTTTAACTCAGGACTAAAATCATTTATCATGCCAAGTATCATGGAAACAGTGGTAATAATTCCTAAAGGATTCAATCAGTTGGCACGAGGCCCAATCACGACAATTAATCCATTTTTATAAGGATATCAACTAAGCTTCAATTAATTAGGTAGTTATTTCATTAAACGGGACGGAACAAGTCACAATCCCCATCGGTGCTCTACCCCACACCCATTATCCGGTGTGTAAGTCACCTCAACACAGCACTATGATGTGCAAACCCGGGATTTCAAACCCTCAGGATATTATTTACAAGTATTACTCACCTCGAACCGGTGAAATCTCTAGCCCATGACGCCTTTGCCCCTCAAACCGGCCTCCACGTGCGTTATATCTATCCAAAACCACAGCGAATACATTACAATAGGCTAAGGGAATATAACACAATCGAAAAGACTCGAAAAATATCGAAAATCACAAAATTGGCAAAACTCGAGCCCCGGGCTCACTTCTCGAAATCCAAAAATTTTTACATCAATACGATCCGTATCTCGCCACGAGTCTATACTCAAATTCACAAGAATCGGAGTCCATTTGACCCCTCGAATCCCTAGTTTAAGCTCTATTAAGTTTCAAGACCTGACCTCCATTTTTAACCTTTAATTCCTTGGGTTTTCAGTGTTAATCCATGTTTACGCACAATAATATCATAATCTAAGTCCATGAATCCATACCTGATGATAGCCCTCGAAACCCTCTTCAAAAATCGCCCAAAATCTCCTTAGTCCGAAGTCCAAAATGTTTCTTCTCTTTCAAAATCATGAAAACACTGTTCACTTAAACCCAGTCAGGTTTTCACTTCTACGGTTGGGATACCGCACCTACGGCTCCCGCTTCTGCGTCAAAATAACCGCTTCTGCGGTCTAACTTAAAATCCCTAGGACCGTTTCTGCGGTCGAAAATCACTCATGCGATGTCCCCTTTTGCGGACTGCCTTCCGCTTCTGCAAAAATTGCCAAGCCCTCAAGGACCGCTTCTGCGACATCCCTGCCGAATTTGCGGAACTACCTCTGTGGTCCCTTTTCCGCAGATGCGGAAATGACAGAACCAGAAATTCTTAAACATGCAACAAACTCAAAACTCTCCGTTTAACCACCCGAATCCACCTCGACGCCCCTGGGGCCCCAACCAAAAGCACAGACATGTTCTATTACCTTATTCGAACTTGCTCGAATCATCAAAGCACTTTCATTAACATCAAAATTATCAAATTTCACCAAATCAAAGCCTAAGTTTATCAAATTCTTCCGAAACTCACATTCGATCAAAAACCCGAACTAAACACCTCCTATTCAACTGAAATTTTGCACACACATCACAAATCACCTAACGAAGCTACTGCAACTCTTGGAATTCCATTCAACTAAAATTTTGCACAATTAAAGAGGGACACACTATTTATGATTTTATTTGGCGCGGCACACCTCAATTTGTTTTAAAGGACATCCTAAAGATGAACTAATAGTATCTATAAGAATTATCTCAAAAAAAACTTAATTACTTAGAACTATTAATTATTATTAATTAGCTATTATTAAAAGCATTCGAGGAAGTTCGGGCCTCTAGATCAAGTCCAAACTCGAACAAGGGAGTCTCCATTATCGGAGAAAACTTTATCTCAAGTTTGCTACTTAACTTGAAAGGCCCATGGCCTACAATATTTTAATTGTTGATGGATCAATTATTAGTTTAATCCTGGGCCCAAAATGGATCCAATTCACATGAAAGGTGTGCCTTTTGTAAAACAAACTGGCCTGGTACTTAGGCCCAAACGAACTCATCTACTGCTATTTGTTCAAGAAATACTGAAGGCTTGGTATTTATAATGCTGGGCTCCAAGTGCGCCCAAAATCCGAATCCCTGTGAGATCACAAAAGGGCTGCTCCTGGGCCAATATTTCTAAGGCCCAATCATGTTAAAGGATTAAAAGTCCTCACCCTTCAATTCAAACCCCAGAGTTACAACTCCTATAATTTATTAAAGCTGGTCCAATTTACAATCTAGCGCAGATTTTAAACCAAGTGGACCAATGGCCCAAAACTTACAAAAACAAACCCCCAAGCCCAAGCCTTATGAGTCCACTACCAAAACCATTCAATAAATTAACGTGTACTCACAGACCAATAAAATACTTGAATTTTAACTTGAGATCGAACCCTAATAGAAACAAATTAATACATAAATAGACATGCTTACTATGCTATTCATCATTTATACATGAAAAACATCTTACACTATACATTGATGTCAATTTCCAGTCCCTGTTTAAACACTGATTTTGTCACCTAATTGAGCAAACCTATGCAATCATCATCTAGTCTCAATTTTAATATGTATATCTCTAACATTTTGTAATTTCCTGATCTCATATGCACATAAAGAAAACATAGAATCCTACTTTCACATACATGTTGATTCTTTCAAATGTTCGACCATTCAAGCCTCACGACTAATGAGTTCTCTAAGCCTTCAACAATATATACAACCAGTCCACTCATACCCTGTTATGGCTAAATAGTCTCAAAACCAAACAATGAATAACATGGGTAACAGTCTATGTATACAAACGTTTCAAATGTCTGGAGTTACTTACATATCCACAGACCAAACCTCATGCTTTCAACAAGATAGAAAAGTAAAGAGCATTCCTGAAATACTACTATGCTAAAATAAACTAACCAATCTAAACACCATCACACCATGCTACTAATTTCAGAAATTCCAAGCAAACAATTGACATGAAAACTAAAAAAAATGGTCATGTATTCATGAAGATTTAGGCCATTACAGCTCCAGATTTGCATTTATCCCTTAGAGATTAGAAAATACATGGTACAACAAATAACAAGGAAAAATCTGTAGTTAAGAGGGCTCAAATGTCAGTAATCCAGCAATTAGCAGTAGCGGGAATAGGCTCCAAACTCAACCAGTAATAAAATTAACCAAAAAACTTGACTCCCATTCTTCAAACCCAAGTGAGACAAAACTCAAACCACTTCAGGAATTTTTATAAATTAGAAGAAAAGGAAATTACAAAAACAGCGGAGCTATGTCCATTTTTGGAATTTTCTGAAGTAAAATACTAATTATCTAAAAAACTACTTAGAAAGAGTAAAATTTTAGCAGCCTTTGTTTCCTGAATTTTTAGCTCTCTTAGGTTTTTCGGAATTTTCTATCTCTCATATTTTTTAGAATGTGTAAGTCTGCCTTTCAAGGTAAGGAAACATGCCTTTATAGGCAAGGCAAGTAGGGCAGATTTCAGTTTTCATTTTTATACCCTACCCCCTTCTTAGTTTTTATTTTAGCTTAAGGGACCTGATTTTCTAACTTGTTCTCTAAGTAAGGACCAACAAAACTACTAATTGCCCTTCTTACCCCTACCTAGAAGCTTCTAGAGTTTGTTATGAAAGATTCCTAACCCTCAAATGCCTAAATTACCCCCCATGTGCCCCTGATATTACTGAAAACCAAACAATGCTTAGGTTCAAATGACTGGCCTCTATGAATTGGGGCCAAATGACTCACAAATCCCACAGCTAATTCCAAACCAGGCTAACTAAGCATTCAACTTTAATTCTTTCCAAGCCTTAAAAAAAACTATTCTAACAATTAAGATTCTTAAAAGGGAAAAAAACCACAATATCACAATTACTCCTAAACCAACTTACTACAACTAACCAAATTATTTGAACACATTATTAACAGAAATCAGAACCTGCCCAAGCATGCATAATCAGAAAATTCAAAACACTAGAATCCGAAGAAAGGAGATGAAACCAAAGAAAAAGAAGCAAAATAAGTACTCAACCAAAACGAGCAAGGATGATACCTAGAATTGACTCAGAACAACCTCGCAAAAGGCTCTGAAAAGTTGCCTCGAATCCTCAACTGGAATAACCCTTAATCGTGTGTTTTCAATTGAAAAAACACGAATAAAGCCCATTATAGTCAAATATCATCAACAATCCCACTGATTTAGAACTTATGGATTTAGGGTTCAAACTTCAAATTAAGATTTGAAGTGTTCTGGGG
>MU766916.1:15987-28263 GCA_026770625.1 Nicotiana glauca
GGGGGGGGGGGGGGGGGGATTCGAGGGAAACTATCTATGGATTTAGAATGGGGAGGTTGGTGGGAGTCCATGGTGTAAAATTGAGGGTATTTAGTGGCCGGCCGCCACCGGAGGCGGTGAGGATTTGGGGGCAGCTCAACTAGGGTTTAGGGGTTTCCAGTTGGATTCGAGAAAAGATATCAGTGGATTCATGATTGGGGGAGGGGGGTCGAGATGAGCTTGTGGTGTGAGTTTGGTGGCAATTGGTGTGGTTTGAGTCGTCGTTGCCAGCGGGCTTGACGGAGTGTATCAGGGCGGCAGAGTTCTCTAGGGTTTGGGGGTATGAGAGACGGGAACAAGGGGGTGGGGGGTGGCCTTCGGACACTTAAATATTAAAGACCACCTGAGTTCTTGGCCGTTGGATCATGGAACCTCGACGGCCAAGATTGCTTAAGGGTAACGACGTCATTTTGGGTATTGGCTAGGGCAGTGGACCTGGTTGGGATGGGGCTTGGGCTAGAATGGGTGGACTGTGTATTGGGTTGAGTTAATTAAACAAAATGGCCTAACAAACCCAATATTCCTTCTCTTCTCATTTTAATACTTAATTAAAATCCAAAATTAATTCCTAGGGCTGGATTATCTATTAAAAAAACTTAATTATTCTTAAAATGGTAATCATCACAAGCAATTAACATAAAAACTATTCGTAAATCAGCATAAAAATGCGAATTAACTATTTTTTGTGATTTTTATTGTATTTTGTAAATTCCAAATTAATTCCAAAAATAAGTAAAATTAAACCCTAAAATGCAATGCATATATTTTTTGTATTTTTATATGTATTGAAAATGCACAAACAAATGCAAACAATTATCACAAAATAAAAAATAATTAAAACAATGAAAAGAAGTTATTTGTTTAAAATTATGGGAGTAATTCATATAGGGCAAAAATCACGTACTCACAAATTCCCCCACCTATCGTTCACCATACGAAGGTGGGTTCTTCGAGTAGAAGTACTGCTATGAGGAGCATAACTATTAAAGTTCCTACTGATAGCAGTCTCTTGAGCAAATCAGGTCAAGATGACGTTTGGCTCGAGCCTTTAATTGGCTCAATTGATAAAGCAAAACTGGAGAGCCATAATAACCTGACTTTAATGAATGACATAGTGCATGCTACTTTGAAGGTATTTTCCTTCTTTCTTTTCTTTACTTTGTTAAAATTTCTATCTTCGAGATTCTTATTTCCCTTCCTTTTTTTTCTTAGACCAATCTCATTGGCACTGAGAGATGAACAGAATATCCCTCTTGAAGAAGGTAGCACGTGATTTAGAGAAGGCTACTCGTGATTCGGAGAAGAGTGCTTTTGATTCTCAGTTGGAAGCAATCAATTGGAAGGAACAATTTTACAGTGCTCAAATTAACATGAAGGATTTACAAGAGAGCAGAAGTACATTAGAGCAGCACGTGCGAGCATTAACTTCGAAGCTTGCGGTTATCAAGGCTTCCTTGAACCAATCAGTAAAAGAAAAAGAACGCCTTGAATCTCATTTTTAGAACAACTATCTAAGGCTAGTGAGGAGAATATGGCGTTGAAGGCTCTGTGAATCAAAAAGAACTTTATGCTGGAGAGCTCGTGCAAAACTTAACTCAAGCACAAGAAGATCTTAGGGTCTCTGCTGATAAAGTACGTGCTTTAGAGAGCTCTCATGCTTCTCTTCAAGACTCTTATAATTCCACTTTGGCCGAAAATGAAGAGCTCAAGAATGAGGTTGTTGCTTGGGAAAAGGATTATGAGATCCTTGAAGAAAAATTTGATATCGAGGTAAGTTGGGCTTTTTTGAATTCTCGTCGTGATACCCTAATTGAAGCTGGCCAAAAAAACTTTGACCTGGAGTTAGAGTTAGCTAAGTTTAATGAAACCATTGAACAATCTCAACAAAACACAGGACTTTTCTTCTCCCATGATTGAAGCTCCCGTGATTGAAGCTCTCGTGGTTGAAGCTCATATGGGTATCACATCTTCTTCAAGCACAATCAATCCTACTGCTACAAGCCAAGTTGGAACAACATTTACTGATACTCATGCTCAAGTTGAGTCTGTTGCTGTGAATCAAGATCAACCCGCAACCATTGATGCTCCTGTCCAAGTTAAGCCCGTTGTCATTGATGCATTTTCTTCAGTTCCCTCATCTTCATAGTGAAAAATTTACATTGTCTTGAATTCTTTCTTTTTTGCAGGTATCATTTTGAAAAGTTATGCTAGAAACCCTTTGCTTCATTTGAGGGTTTATTTTGGAACGCAAGTCCCCAAGTCTTTTATGGGGCAATTTGTATAAACAATTTCGTAGTTTTATGACTAAGTTCGTACTTAGTTTGAAGTATTTAAGAAGTTTTTTTATGTTATTATCTTAAGCTTCTTGTTTACTCTATTCTTGCCTTTATTCGTAAGGACTTATAGAATGATTTGCATTCTTGTTCTTTGAAAATGCTTCTGTTAATCTCATGACTACACAATTTAAACACGAGTTTTATAAAAGAGGGCCCTTTTATAATTCGACACTTATTGAAGAAGACGTCTCAACTTCGTAATGGTGTTATCATACGATAAAAGAAATAGGAACACGCATGTTTCTTCGAAATAACTTTGAAAAGCTTTTATTTTTGAACCTTGATAAGTTTTGAATAATACTTTACATGTATTTAAATTACATCTATAACTTTCTCGTAACTGTTTTTTCTTATAAGAGATTTTAGGAAAAAATAATAAACACAAGGTTTTTCTTTATAACTCGGTTCATAACAATAAACGCAAGGTTTTTATTTATAACTTGCTTTACTACATAGCTTTTACCCTAACTACAGTAAGATTTTCTTTAGCCGTGGCTCGTGACTTTGTGTGACTTTTACTCTGCACTTGAATTTTTCAGGCTTGATTTTTCTTCAATCTTCTTTGCCTCCTTTATACAGACTCGTATATATTATGTAGTTCCCCAAGTGTTTGAGTTTTGAAGTATGAAGCCTTGAGCACTTGATTATTTCTCTCATTTGGTCTTTTTCCTGAAAAGGAAAAACATACGGGACTCGGAGGTGCGATTATAGATGAAAACTGCTTAACCCGTTTGAATTTCTATCAGAATAATTATAACCCTAGGCCAGGATTTTTAGGTTATTCCATGTACCTTGCAGGCCGTGACTCATCATTTAGTACCGGCTAGCTTTTTGCCAATCATCTACAATCGTTAGTAAAATTTTAGCAATTCAAAAAATTAAATGCAAAATGCTGATACCTGACCGTGGGTATTTCTTAGAAGTGATATCTCTTCAAATGAACAACATTCCAATATGAAGGCAGTACTTTTCCATCCATTGTCTCCAATTCATATGCTCCCTTTCCTGCAATATCACAAACTCTATAGGGTCCTTCCCAAGTCGGACTCAATTTACCCGCGTTGGCTGTCTTTATAGATTGAAAAACCTTTTTAAGCACGAAGTTCCCAACTTTGAAGAATCTGAGGCGTGCTTTCCTGTTGTAATATCGTTCTATGACTTATTTTTGTGCTGCCATTCTTATTAATGCAGCTTATATCCTTCCTTCAAGTAAATCTAGATTGACCCGTATCTCCTTGTCATTAGATTCTTGTGTCGCTAGTGTGAACCGTGTGCTTGGTTCTCCTATCTCAACTGGAATTAAAGCCTCAGATCCGTAAACCAATAAAAATGGTGTTTCTCCTGTGCTCGTTTTTGCAGTTGTGCGATATGCCCATAAAACTCTAGGTAACACTTCAGGCCAATTATCGTTAGATTCCTCTAATCGCTTCTATAAATTATTGATAATAACCTTGTTTTTTGACTCCGCTTGCCCATTACCCACCAGATGATAAGGTGTAGACGTAATCCTTTTAATTTGCCAAATCTGAAAGAACTCTGTGATTTGAGCTCTAATAAATTAAGGGCCATTATCACATACGATTTTCTTTGGTACACCAAATCGGCATATGATATTCCGCCAAATAAAATCTTTAATTTCCTTTTCACGTACCTGTTTAAATGCTCCTGCCTCCACCCATTTAGTAAAATAATCAGTAAGTACGAGCAAAAACTTTACCCGTCCTTTTTCTTGTGGTAATGGTCCTACTATATCAATTCCCCATTTCATGAATGGCCATGGCGCAATGACCGGATGTAATAACTCTGTAGGTCTATGCATATTGTTACCGTACCTCTGGCATTTATCACATTTATCAACAAAACTTTCTGCTTCTTCTTCCATTTTAGGCCAGTAATAACCTGCCCTAATTAAAGTTCTTACCAGTGATCTTCCTCCTGCGTGATTCCCGCAATGCCCCTCGTGTATTTCTTTCATTACATAATCCATTTGCAAAGGTCCGAGGCATCTTTCTAGGGGACCACCGAACATTTTTCGGTATAAATTACCTTGCTTTAAGCAGTACCGAGCAGCCTTTTTTGTAGCACATGAGCTTTTTTCTTATCATTAGGGACGGTACCATACTACAAAAAAGCAATAATCTCGTTCCTCCAATCGCAAGTTAAATAATTAAAATTTACCTCATTCTTATCAGGCTCAAGAACTGAATGAAATAAATGTATAACTGAGGCGTTTGCATCACTTGCTACATCAGCAGCAGATGCGAGGTTAGCTAGGGCATCTGCTTCAACATTTTCATCCCTTGGTATTTGTTTAACTTTCCAGGTTTGAAATTGCTTTATCAATTCCCGTACCTTTTCTAAGTATTGTTGCATCCTTGCTTCCCTATCTGTATAAGTCCCCAGCATTTGATTGACCATGAGTTGTGAATCACTCTTGATTATAATATGATTTATGCCAAGTTCTCGTGCCAACTCTAAACTTGCAATCACAGCCTCATACTCCACTTCGTTGTTAGTTATAGAATGACATTTAATAGCTTGTCTAATGGTTGCATCTGTAGCTTGCCTAAACCTGCTCCTTTTACGGTAGATAAGCCATTAGCGAATAAAGTCCAAATTCCTGGTTTAGCACCATTTAAAACTTGCAGTTCTTTTTCTTCTTCTAATTGTATCCCCTGGGTAAAATCAGCCACGAAATCGGCTAATACCTAAGATTTTATAGAAGTTCTAGGTTGGTATATGATTTAATATTCACTTAACTCTATAGCCCACTTGGCCAACCTACCTGATAATTCATGCTTGTGTACTATATTATGCAAAGGGTAGGAAGCTACTACAACAATAGGATGACACTGAAATTAAGGTCTTAATTTTCTAGATTCCATGATTAATGCAATTGCAAGTTTTTCTAACTGAGGATACCGCATTTTCGCATATAACAAAGATTTACTAACATAATAGATAGGGGATTGTTTACCTTGTTCTTCTCGAACTAATACAACACTTACCGCTACCTCTTAAACAGCAAGGTATATGAGTAGTCTTTCCCCAGCCTTTAGTTTTGCCAGCAAAGGTGGATTTGATAAGAATGTTTTTAAATTCCTATGTGCATGTTGACATTCCTCATTCCATTCAAAATGATTCTGCTTTTTGAGGGCTGAGAAGAATTTAAATCACTTCTCTGATGATTTAGAAATGAATCTTCCCAAAGCTGCGATTCTCCCTGTTAATCTTTGAACTTCTTTCTTGTTCGAAAATATATCAAGGATTTCTTCAATGGCTTTAATCTGTGAAGGATTCACTTCAATACCACAGTTAGAAACAAGAAAAGATAAGAATTTACCTGATGCAATACCAAATGCACATTTTTCAGGATTTAACTTCATATTAAATTTCCACAATATTTTAACTTCAGTCAGATGCGATATATGATCTCCAGAATGCTGAGTTTTAACAAGCATATCATCTATATAAACATCCATGGTTTTTCTCAAATGCTCTTGGAACATTTTAGTTACCATTCTCTGATACGTTGCATCTGTATTTTTTAGACCAAAGGGCATTACTTTATAATAGTAAGTTCCCTTGTCTGTTATAAATGAAGTTTTTTCTTCATCTGCTGGATCCATCTTGATTTGATTGTAACCTGAATATGCATCTAAAAAACTTAATAGTTCATGCCCTGCAGTAGCATCAATTAATTGATCTATATGAGGTAATGGAAAAGAGTTTTTAGGAGAAGCTGTGTTAAGATCTGTGTAATCTACACAAACCCGCCGCTTACCATTCATCTTAGGAACTACAACACTATTAGCTAACAAGTTAGGATACTTTACCTCACGAATAGAACCAATTTTTAACAATTTTTGCACCTCATCCTGGATCACCTGATTTTTGAAAGTGCCTTGCTTTCTTTTTTTTTTTGTTTGATAGGTGGATGAGAGGGGGTCCTCATTTAACTTGTGATTCATTACCTCCGGTGGTATACCTATCATATCAGAATGGGACCAATCAAAACAATCTGTGTTAGCTTTTAAAAATTCAACCAACTTACGCTTCATATCTAGGCTGAGATTGGCTCCTATATACACTTTTCTCTCCAGCCAGTGTCCAAACAAAACCACAGCCTCTAGCTTTTCTATTGTTGTTTTGATGTTTTCATTTTCTTCTAGTTTTTGAATGGAATCAGGCCCTGAATCCATATCTGTTTTCCCTTGTTCAGTTGAGGTTTGTGTTGTGACGTCCTCAACTGCCTTCTGTGATTGCTATTTGTCTTTACTTGTCGTGCTTGTATCTTTAACGGAGTTGATAGACCAGGATGTATGTTGATCTCCACGAATTTGATATATTCCCCATGGATGATGGAAATTTTATAACTTGATGCAAGGTTGAAGGAACAACATCTATTTCGTGGATCCATGGTCTCCCAAGAATCACATTGTAAGCCATCTCCATGTCTACTACCTAGAATTTTGTATCTTTGATGATTCCTTCAGCGAATGTGGTGAGCATTACCTCTCCTTTCGTGACGACGCTGGAATTATCAAACCCAGATAGAGTATGCGCCTTTGGTATTACTTTATATTCAGCTTCCATCTCACGTAATACTCTCAACAGAATAATATTTACGGAACTGCCTGGGTTAATCAAAACTCGTTTCACATTAGTATTGTATAAAATTAAAGATATTACTAGTGCATCGTTATGAGGGGTTAACACGCCATCTGCATCTGCATCATTGAATGTAATATTGTCTTTCTCTAAAGCATGTCGCACCCGTTTCCCTTGGGTAATTGCTAGTTTGGAAATTTTGTTAGTTGCAGTGTATGATACGCTATTGATATCTTCACCCCCACTTATAACGTTGACATTTCTTTTGGGAGAATGTGTTTTTGGAGGCTCCTGCATGTTCGTCATGTATGCCTATTTACCTTTCTTGCTAAATTACTCAGTGAGATATCCTTGTATTAATAAATGATCAACTTCACCCTGTGAAAACCAGCAATCTGCTATTTTATGCCCGTGATCATTATGAAATTCGCACCAATGATTAGGGTTTCGTCTGTTCCAATTTGACCTCATCTCCTTTGGCCACCGTATCTTATCTCCCATACTTCTCAAAATAGCCACGAGTTCGGAAGTGATCACATTAAAATTGTAACCGCCAAATCTTGCCTTTCACATTTTTATCATCCTCTCGTGGCTCATGAGTGTTTCGATCGTCCCTGAATCTCGAGCCTGACTCTCTATTCCTCGATCTGTGATCGTAACTTTGATTATCTTGTTTTGATCATGAGTCTCTTACCGCAGGTCCCGTGTATTGATTGTACCTATTTTTACCGGACCTTTTTTCGTTTTCTATCCATCTCGAGCTTACTTTTTCTTCTTTTTGATTTTGTGAAATAATATCTTCTTCAATCCTTAGCTTTGTGCTATACCTGTTGTAAATGTCATTCCACGATATGGTGAGGAATTCACGAAGACTTTCCTTGAGTCGCCTCGTAGTTTCTGAACTTTTTTCATTCAAATTGCTTGTGAAAGCTATAGCTGCCCAGTTATCTGGTACACATGGCAGTGTCATTCTTTCACGCTTTCATCTATCCACAAATTCCCTAAGCAATTCTGAGTCCCCCTGTTTGATTTTGAAAATATCATCCATTCTTTTTTCGACCTTTTGAGCTCCTGGGTGTGCTTTAACGAAAGAATCTGCGAGCTCAGCAAAATAATTTATAGAATTTTTGGGTGAAAGAGAATACCAAGTTAGTGCACCTTTGGTGAGTGTTTCACCAAATTTCTTGACTAATACTGATTCGATCTCCTACTTAGTCAAATCGTTGACTTTTACGTCTGTTGTGAATGCAGTCACGTGATCTCGTGGGTCTATTGTTCCATCGTATTTTGGTATATCAGGCATTTTGAATTTCATTGGGATTGGAAGGGGAGCAGCACTTGGCTTCCAGGGCTATTAAGAATATTTATCCATATCTAACCCTTTGATCACAGGTGGCACCCCAGGTATTTGCTCTATACGATCACTTTTCTCCTTGAGCTGTTTCTGCAAGGTTAGTACTAAATTTTGCAAATTTGAATTAACTAAATTACCTAGTTCTCCCTCCTGTGATTCGCTGGGGGTTCCTCTGCTACCTGAATTTAGAAGCCCCGAACGACGGTTCTCCAAAGTATTGTTATTTGGAGTGGGTGTGGGTGGTACAATAGGTAATTGGCTAACAAAGGCCTGAAGAGCTTTATTGACTTGTGAGGCAATAAGTTTTTGCAAAGCCTCATTCATAGTTTAAACATTTTTGAACTGAGCTTGTCCATCGATATGAGATCCATCAGGAGTGCCATCACGAGACCGTCGTGGAGAGCCTCGTGGGGAAGGAATCAGAACATTATTGTGCTGAAGATCTTCCTAAAGTTGTTGGTTTGTTTGATTTTCTTGGTTTCCTTGATATTTGTCATTGTTGTTTGACATAGTTGATGCAACAAGGAAAGTTAAGCAAAGAGAAAATAGATTACCATATTCTCGGTAAAGAAACCAATTTGTTTAACCAAAAAATGGAATTTTAGTCAAAGATAGAATTTAAAAAAACTTGGGTTACTGATAATCAATAAAATGAATAAAAAGGAGTAATTCTGGATAGCAAGATGGTAATCAAGAAAAACAAGATGAATCAATATCTATTCCAATTGTATTTCGTATCCTTACAACTGATCATATATCTCCTTTTTATAGATACCTTTGGAGATATACATTTTTGCTCAAATCATAATGAGGCTATTATGAGTAATTAAAGACATTGGATGCTACTTTACACAATCATTACATTCAAAACATATTTTCTAATGAATTCAGCATTTAATACCTATTAAATGATGTATTTGTACTCTTTTATATTGTCAGGTTCATTCCTTTTGATTCCCGGATATAAACAACTTAAATACGTATGGGCGTCGAGTTATTTGTCTGATTTCCCATGCCTCTTCCTCTTTCTTTACTCGTATCTGTTACACCTCGTGGCTCTTTGTCTAATTGCGATTCTTTGACCATTTGACAAATTCATGTGTCTTGACATGTCACCTTTATATATGAAAATAAATTTTTCCAATACAGCAGTGCACTCAGTTGTTACTTTCAACATACCTTGAGGATTCATGCAAAGGCTTCCCCAAAAGACTCTTGTCAGCCTACTTGCCGCAAGCAAAGATAACTGGTGATTCTCTCCGAGAGACAAATTGCTCAAAAGCAGGAAGTTATTCAAGATATCAGAAAAGGTTACCTAAGAAAAGACCTCCAGTTGGGATAAGGCTGATTGAGCCGCAAATACAAATGATACTAGGTGTGAAATAATCAGAGTTGGTGCAGAACAAAAGTCTTTTGAGACATACTCAAGCTGATTGAGCAGAAACCAAGCTGTCCAAGACTCAAGGCCACAAACCGACCACCATTTTTAATACTGACAAATTTTTCTTTGTTTGCAACAGGAACAAAGTAGTGCAAGAAAAGTGATTCAACAAAAAAAGAAGGGAACGAAAAGAGAAAAAGAAAAAAAAAAAGAAAAAAACCAACAATAAAAAAAAACAAAGAAAAAAAAAAGAAGAAAAAGAAAATCAGAGAAGAGCCAACAAAGGGAAGTTTCTCAAATCTTTGCCTTTATTTGTTTTGCTATTGTGCATTAAATCTTGCCATTGATCTTCACATTTTTCCTCCTATGATAAAGTCCAAGTCTTATGGATTTTCCTCCCAATATAAATCTTTGTCTGATGAATCTTTCTCCTAAGATAGGAAACCTAGTCTGATGAACTTTCTCCTAGGATACAAATCTTAGTGTGATGAATCTTTCTCCTAAGATAACAACAAAAAGAGACCTAGTCTGATGAATTTACTCCTAGGATCAAAATCTTATTCTGATGGAATTTTCTCCAAAGATAGAAGACCTAGTCTGATGAACTTTCTCCTAGGATAGAAATCTTAGTCTGATGAATCTTTCTCCTAAGATTAAATAAAAAGGACCTAGTCTGACGAATTTTCTCCTAGGATCAAAGTCTTTGTCTGATGAATTTTTCTCCTAAGATAAGAAAAGAGACCTAGTCTGATGAACTTTCTCCTAGGATCAAATCTTAGTCTGATGAATTTTTTCTCCTAAGATAAAATACCTAGTCTGATGAACTTTCTCCTAGGATCAAATCTTAGTCCGATGAATCTTTCTCCTAAGATGCCAAAAAAAGAGACCTAGTCTGATGAACTTTCTCTTAGGATCAAAATCTTAGTCTGATGAATCTTTCTCCTAAGATAGAAAACCTAGTTTGATGAATTTTCTTCTAGGATCAAAAACTTAGTCTGGTGAATTTTTCTCCTAAGATAAGAAAAGAGACCTAGTTTGATGAACTATCTCATAGGATCTAAATCTTAGTCTGATGAATTTTTTCTCCTAAGATAGGAAACCTAGTCTAATGAATTTTCTCCTAGGATACAAATCTTAGTCTGATGAATCTTTTTCCTAAGATATCCAAAAAAAGACCTAATCTGATGGATTTTCTCCTAGGATCGAAATCTTAGTCTGATGAATCTTTCTCCTGAGATAGAAGAGCTAGTCTGATGAATTTTTTATCGTAAGATAACCAAAGAAAAAGAAAAAGACCTAGTCTGTTGAGCTTTCTCCTAGGATCAAAATCTTAGTCTGATGAATCTTTCTCCTAAGATAATAAATAAAGACCTAGTCTTATGAACTTTCTCCTAGGATCAAAATCTTAGTTTGATGAATTTTTCTCCTAAGATAACCAAAAAAGGGACCTAGTTTGATAAATTTTCCCCTAGGATAAAAATCTTAGTCTAATGAATTTTTCTCCTAGGATAAAAATCTTAGTCTGATGAATCTTTCTCCTAAGATAAAAAACCTAGTCTGACGAATTTTCTCCTAGGATAATTTGAAAAAAAAAGGGATGTCTCGATTTAAAAAAAAAAAAAAAGAGGCGTTGGTGCAATTTGTTTAAAATAATGAATCTCTCAAAATGAAAAAAAAAGTTGATTTTTCTATTAAAAAAAAGAAAAGAAAAGAAAAAAAATGTTTCTTGATTCATTTTAGCATAGGTACACAAGCTAGTAGTCGCCTTTGCCAACATAGGGTCTCCACTCCCTAGTTGAGTTTTATTATAGACATAGGATCTCCGCTGCCTAGTCGCCTTTGCCAACATAGGGTCTCCACTCCCTAGATAAGTTTTATTTTTAGACATAGGGTCTCCACTCCCTAGTCTGCATTTCCAGCATAGGGTCTCCACTCCATAGTTGATTTTAGTTCAGACATAGGGTCTCCACTCCCTAGTCTCTTTTCCAACATAGGGTCTTTACTCCCTGGTTGATTTCATTATAGATATAGGGCCCCACTCCCTAATCTCTTTTCCCCAAGTATCCTGATTTTATTGCTTTCAATAAAGAAATAATTTATATTTTTATTAAAAATAACTCACGAAATTTTTCTAGTGAAAACTGGGGTAGAAAATTTCGTTCATTTGTTTGCTTTGATGCCTAAACAGGTTTTCACCGTGAGGCACAAGGTTTGAGATGACCAAAATAAGAAGTCTCAACCCAAATAAAAGAAAAGAAGAAACAAGAAAAGAAGTTAAACTCAAGGTGCAGAAGCGGAGAAAAGATATGGACTGCTCAAGACATAATTGAATTCACAAGCTTTGCATGTCCCATCTTGACCTGAAAAAGCTGAAGAAGATTGAACCAACACCTGCAGCTAACAAGCATCAAGATTCAGATCACACTCCATATGAAGAACCAACCAAGACTCAATATCAAGCTTCAGAAGACTCATAAATTGGAATCTTGTAACTCGTAGTTGATATACTGAGTTAGTCTTCTTCATTTATTAATTTTGACGTAATCACGGGACCG
>MU766916.1:31648-121720 GCA_026770625.1 Nicotiana glauca
GACACCTCTGTCAGGCCAGCCAACTAACTTATCAATTAATTCCTCTTTTAATACTTTTGAAAATCTAAGGTTTTTCCTTCCATTTTTATAAATAGAAGTTCACTACTAGAATTCAAATTTAAATAATAACAGTTAGAACTAATCCGTTGTAAACCCTCCCAGAAACACGGTGTCACAAGTACATGAGCGACTACTTATAAGAGAAATAAAATACAACATCGCGGGGAATACAATGGACGTAAAGTAAATACAGTACATTGGAAGGAACTACTCCAGCTGCGGTCCCTTCAATGATACAGTTCACCTAGTCCCAGCGTCATCTATGCTGCTACACCCAATAGGCTACTAGAGGTGTATATATATACCTGTGCAATAAAAATGCACAGAAGTGTAATATGAGTACATAATCAATGTGCACTCAGTGAGTATCCCGCCTAATCCCGAAAGGGTAGAGACGAGATGGCCAAATCCGACGCTCACTAGAGGTCAATTAGCAATATTGTATAAGTGCAAGAATAATCATAGATTTGTATAGAAGTTCTGATTGTGAAGCCAGCAAACAGGTAAACACCTTCAACAATAAATCAAGGGTTTCTAAAGTTTGTTCTTTATTATCTTATCAGTTTATGTCAAGCCACATAAGGCCAATTCCACATATACAAATTTCCAAGTAACAAATAAACATGCGCAAATCATGCCGAGGTCGACGGCCCCCTCCAACAGAATGTAAATTGTGCACTGCCGAGGATCGAGCAGCACGAACCATAGATGCATCTATTATCACCGAGGCATTCGGCCCGTTCCATAATTAAACACATATCCTGCTCGCGAATCATCCATGCGACGCAGGATCACATAACGTACATGCTCAATCAGTCAAATAAGGACTTATCGGGGAATATTTATTCAAATAAAACCAATTCTCCTTTATGAATTTAAGAAATGAAGTTTAATTCTTTTAGAAATTTACTTACCAATTCGATGTGAGCTAAGCAATTCAAGCTACCAATGTGTTCACAATTAATCCACGTACACATGCTTTTGGGTCCTAATTACCCGGACAATAGCATAATAGTAGCTACGCACGGACTCTCATCACCTCGTGGGTACGTAGCCCCCACAAATAGGAGCATATAATCAATTACTTCGCCTATGGGGTAAATTCCCCCTTACAAGATTAGAAAGGAGAATCACCTCGCTCTGAAGATCCTCAACCGGCATTCTACATTCTTCTGAAGACTTGCGCCAATGCACAATGCTCCAAAACTAGCCAATGATAATATAAATCCATTAATATATGCTAAATTATTCTTCACAACCAAATTTATAACCATTCCTAACCCCGAACGAAAAGTTAACAAAAATGCCCTCGGGCCCACGTTCCTGGAATCCGAAATTTCTCGAAGATAAAGGTTACCCATGACCTTAGGAACTCAAATATACAATTTTATCTTAATTCCATACTCAAAACCGTGGCTAAATTCCAAGAATATAATTTTCTAGGTTTTCCACCAAAACCCCAATTTTATACTAATTTCCATGTCTAAATCCACGTATAAACCATGTATTTAACTCAAAGCTAGTATAAATTACTTACATCATGAGAAGTGATGAAAATGGAGTCCCCAAGCTCCTTCCCATCGACTCCAATGGAAGAAAAATAGGGTTGAAATGAGCTCAACCCCGAACTTAAAATATCCTCACTGCCCCAATCAAATGTTGCTGCTTATGCGGTTCCGCATTTGCGGACAATAGGCCGCTTCTGCGGCTTTCCATTGGCTTAGCCCCTTTCCCTTTTGCGATGCTCCTTCCACAGATGCGGTCCCGCTTCTGCGGAACCTCAACCGCATCTGCGACCCACGACCCTTCGAACCATTACGCTTCTGCGGTGCCCTTTACCGCTTTTGCGACTCCGCTTTTGCGAATACCTGACCGCATAAGCGGTCCCTGCTCCCCATCTCTCCCAACCGCTTCTGCGGCTTCTCTAACGCTTCTACGGGGCCGCTTCTACGGTCCCATCTCTGCAGAAGTGGAAATACCAGCAACCAACAACTCTGCTATTTCCAAAAATCCATTTTCGATCCGTTAACAACCCGGAATCCACCCGAGGCCCCCGGGACCCCAACCAATCATACCAACCAGTCCCAAAACATATTACGGACTTGTTCGAGGTCTCAAATCATAACAAACAATGCCAAAACCATGAATTACACCCCGATTCAAGCATTATGAACATTGAACTTTCTAACTTCTATTTCCGATGCTTAAACCTATCAAATCACGTCCGATTGACCTCAAATTTTGCACACAAGTCATATTTGACATTATGAACCTATTCCATCTTCCGGAATCGAATTCCAACCCTGATATAAAAAAGTCAACCTAAAGTCAAACTTCTCAAAAACCTTCAAATTCTAACTTTAGCCAAATTGCTCCAAAAGGACCTACGGACCTCCAAATTCACTTCCGATCGCGCTCCCAACTCCAGAATCACCATACGGAGCTATTCCCAGACTCGAAATCCCAAACGGACATCGATAACACTGAAATTCACTCCAAGCCAAACTTAAGAAATTCCTTCAAAAATGCTAACTTCCACAATGGGCGCCAAAATGCTCCTGGGTTATCCAAAACCCAATTCGGGCATACGCCCAAGTCCGAATTCATCATACGAACCTACTGGAACCTTCAGATCCTGATTCCGAGGTCGTTTACTCAAAATTCCAATCCTAGTTCATTCTTTCAACTTTAAGCTTCTCAAATGAGAATATTTTCTTCAAATTTAACTCCGATCTTCCTGAATTTAAATTCCGACCACGCAAGCAAGTCACAATACCTGAAATGAAGCTACTCATGGACTTAGACTACTGAACGACACGCTAGGGCTCAAAACGACCGGTTGGGTCGTTACATCTTCTCCCACATAAATATACGTTCGTCCACGAACGTGCTGAGAACTATACTGAAGTAGTCTGAAATTGATGTTTAACTTCTCATGCACCTCCCCGTGCTACCATAACTTAGCTGAGCACATCGGCTCAATAAATTCTGAAGATATTCCCTTTTTATTCAAGCAAATAAGCCATAGAGCCCAATTCCAACATCCTGAATTCTATGCCAGGCCTATTTCCAACATACGATCACCGTATCAATCACTATATCTTGTACTCAAACATGACTGCATAACTCTGCTAAATTCACACTTTGCATCACTTTACTCATAGGACCACAATCACTTCCGTTTGAATTAACCAAAATTCCACGAATCTGATGCTCCCATTGCACCTCATGACCTGCATAGGTCTTACTCTAACTATTACAATACTGTCACGACGGATGAGATTCCAAAATTCATGATCAACTGCTGAGTCAACCAACCATCGAGTCTATACCTCTGACAAGAAACACTACCACATTCTGAACCAAATAATGATCTTCGCTCNCAAGAAAAGAAGTTAAACTCAAGGTGCAGAAGCGGAGAAAAGATATGGACTGCTCAAGACATAATTGAATTCACAAGCTTTGCATGTCCCATCTTGACCTGAAAAAGCTGAAGAAGATTGAACCAACACCTGCAGCTAACAAGCATCAAGATTCAGATCACACTCCATATGAAGAACCAACCAAGACTCAATATCAAGCTTCAGAAGACTCATAAATTGGAATCTTGTAACTCGTAGTTGATATACTGAGTTAGTCTTCTTCATTTATTAATTTTGACGTAATCACGGGACCGCGGACTGGAACCTCGACGGCACCTCGCTCGGCTCTCAACCTCGGTACTCCATCACATCATTCACTTCTGAACTACACGTGGCCTGATTCCTTTATAGCCGAGGATGTGTAGGCAGCTTAGATACCAGGTGTCACGACCCAAAATACACTAAGGGTCGTGGGCGCCGGACACCTCTGTCAGGCCAGCCAACTAACTTATCAATTAATTCCTCTTTTAATACTTTTGAAAATCTAAGNCCTTAATATACTTCATATAATTAGATTGCACTGATCCTAAATTCCCTAATCTCATCTCACCCAGTACGAACTGCTCAAGCAATAAGCTACTCCGAATGCGACCAAAAGTCTCATATGACTCCACGATGTGCCAATAGGCCATCAATCCGAACACAACACAAATAGGAAATCGAACTCCGAAAGGAATTACCTAACTCCCGCACTACTATGGACTTTCCTTAGAAATTAGGAAGCAAGACATACAAAATTAGCGTATAGAAAGCTACACTCATCATCACACTGTTGCGGCGCGCAACCCGATCTACACACCATAACCATAGCGGCGGGCCATCCGATCCTCACAATATAACCATGGTGGCGTGCCACCCGATCCTCACAGTATAACCATGGCGGCGTGCCACCCGATCCTCATAATATGACCATGGCGGCGTGCCACCCGATCCACACGTAGAACTCACATAAGGAGATACATATCGAGCTAATTTGCTCATTGCGGTAGAATACCGAATCTAGGTCACAAGCATGCTAAGTGCATAATGCCATCCCAAGGGGACATATAGCGCGATAAGCTACAAAACTCCGGCACAACTAAGGTGCTCTATACAGTCTGAATCTCGAGAGCCATCTTGCTCATGTTGCGACATTCCCACGCGGGTCCTCAACACACACACAATTTCTCAGGCCGTCTCATGACTCACACTGTGCAATGCATCACTTCATGAGATATCTGACAATGAGATGACACCCTGACTACTCCATAAGGAGCGCATTACTGAAATGAACACAACTGGCCTACTATAAAAGCCAAATTCACATTTAAATCCATCCACCGACCTCAAGTCGATCCTGATCATATCAAATTAAGCCAATGACCTTTCAAAGGTCCATACTAATTCCCTACCTCTCGTAACACACAAGGACAACCATCATAACCGGAGTACAATCCACAACTCAGAATCCAAGTGCCCTTCAGGCATCCATTCTCAATTTAATGATCTCATCACAATTCTTCATACTCGGTTTATATCTTTAATCAATCAAGTGGCGTCGTGCCACATTTGTGCAATCTTCCTGTGGGACACACTCCCACAATATACCATAACGATTAACTGGGTCTTTACATCTAAACCATCGAACGCACTAATGCGAAAAAGCGATCCAAAATCCTTAACCAGGATGCAAAACCTTTTCCATAACACATCGATCTCATGTGACGCGGAGGCAATACCGATTTACTCTAATCATTCAACCCCTTCCTTGCTCATTCGAGCCCGTGACATCCTTGTCAACACTGAACTGCAACCTTGATCCTCACTTCGTATTCCTATGCTACTCACTGCACCCAACGTGCCAACATACGATAGAACACGATTTTTCATCATAACTCCGAAATCATTAATATTTTAACACTTCAGCATATATGAACCTTCCACTTAACTCACTTCAGGAGAATCATAGCAATACACAGGTAATTTTCCATAACCGCAGAATGTGCAAATCTGCAAGTAGTGGTCCAAGCCACCATAGCCCTTTCGGAATCTACTTCCACATAACAAGCCACAACAGAAGAATGCCCCTGATAAGTCATCAATCACGGCGGCCGACATGCCTCACACATACCCTCACAATTCATAGACGTAACTTGATCTCATGGACCGAACTGATCATTAGCCCCAATATGCCAATTCAACTATGGCTAGTCAATTTACCTTCTTCCAATTCCTCCTTGCTTTCCTTAAAAATAAGACTTATTCCATTCAACACATAACATACTCCATCTACACCCACCATGAGTGTCCTTGAATCACGAGACCAGGCTATCTCAAATCCCACGAACTATTTCATATCTTTCAGATGCTATATCATAAGTCAAAATTTCATAGAACATCCAGGGTACCTTCTCATAAGCTGCTACAAAGCTTGATTCTTAGTTGTACATATAGGCTCGAAATCATCGGGCACCACACTTTAACTTCTGAATTCACTGGGACCATTATTGAGAGCCACCCGCTCTGACTTGGTCTCCAACATAACTCACTCCATAGAACTTATAGCACACGAATACTCTCTCGGTGAGGCACCTGGCGAAAATCACTTTCTCTGAAACTTGTATCATACAAGACATAAATCCTGAGCCTTTTTCCAAGTCCGGACATGAGCCAATAAGGCGAACCGTCGCATGCCTCCAACAATTCATTTGCTCGAATGACATCTTACGGTCTTTTATCATAGCTGAAATAATCCATCAATATGCGAATAGCCAGAAATAAAGCAAGTAGTTAATCATACAGCCCAATCACAAGCGGTGGGACTCTCCTTAGCTTGAACCCATCATTTCACCATTATTTGAGTTTGCCCGACCTTTTTACCTATTATTGACATAACCTCCCGTCATAAGTTATCAAAATTTCTCAAAATCTTCCTGTAAATCCCCATCTTTCATATTCTGAATCATTAACTACATTCGCACGACTGATCTCATTGTTAAACAACCAATATAATTCTTTGCAGAAGCTTCTCCAACCACACGACCACTATCCTGCTCACGGGGAATAACCCACCAAGGGGAATCACCTCTCGATATCTTCCCACGCCGCTGCACGGGGTATATTCCCTATGACACCAATAGCCCATCATAAGTTCGATCTCACCTTCCAGTTTCACAAGCCTATATGACCCTTGCGGACTTCAATTAACTATGCAGTAACATCTTTCCAATTCAGGGTTATGCTGCACCCTCCTCCGTTTCAAGCAGCTCCTTTCCGCCATATCAATCTTCTGCCGCATAATAGCCCATGCTTCACATCATACCTGCAGGTTTCAATCACCAATAATTAAAATCCCCCAATTCGATCCTAACTCACTTTAAGGCACGTAGTCATCCTACTACAAGCCCATGTGCAACCCTCGCCACTCTCCCACTTTGGCAGAACTCATATCTTTAATTAACCACTCGACCTTGCTCCTTATACTTGGCCTTCCAAAAGTTTTAAACACCACCTGACACTTCCCACATGGCCTTCCTCATACTTTACTTCTCAATTGTTGCCCTAAATGAAATCTATCTTTGTGGCACTTGAATCCACCATTGCTGCTAACTTTAAACCTTTCCAAAAGTCATCTTTATCGAGCTGTCAACATTAGAAATTCTTATTCGATCTTAAACCACTGCATCATGCGATATCTGACAGTTGTAACTCCAATATTATTTCACAATATCTTGCCATAAAGACGGATTATAGCAGATTATAACACCGATAAACTTAGAATGTCCAAATAGGACAACAGCACCCCAATATAAAGGAGAACTCCACCACTCTTACAATTACCACATTTCATTACTTCCACCAATCCACTTCTGGCATCCTCAGTTCATTTGACTTTCCCCTGCCAGGAATAAAATACTGAATCCCTTGATTACACACGGAGTAAACCTCCCTTCAATTCATTCACTGCCCGACCCGTGGGCAAACGTCCCACCATCACAACAACACTGTGGAATAATCACTCATAAGCATCATGGAAACCTGTGCCTACCCTCAAGGCTCTTAGAAATTCTGTTACTGAGCTGAAATAATAGAACATCCCTCCAAAGCGCGACTATAATAGTCCAATCAACTATACCGGGAAAATCATCCCGCACCACATTTTTAGTGCCATTACAATCCTTTAATTTTCGATTTATAACAAGAGCTTGCATCATGTAAGATTGAGTGGGAAGGAATCAAAGGCATAAGCCTCAAAGGAATCGAACCGCATGATAAGGAAATCAAGAAGGGAAGTACTTCTAATAGTCCTGCAGCCTCCCGAGGATAAGTACAGACGTCTCCGTACCGATCCGCGAGACTCTACTAGACTTGCTCATGACTTGTGAGACCGACGGGAACCTAGTGCTCTGATACCATGTTGTCACAACCCAAAATCCACTAAGGGTCGTGGTGGCGCCGGACACCTCTGTCAGGCCAACCAAATAACTTATCAATTAATTCCTCTTTTAATACTTTTGAAAATCTAAGGTTTTTCCTTCCATTTTAATAAATAAAAGTTCACTACTAGAATTCAAATTTAAATAATAACAGTTAGAACAAATCCGTTGTAAACCCTCCCAGAAACCCGGTGTCACAAGTACATGAGCGACTACTGATAAGAGAAATAAAATACAATATCCGCCGGGAATACAGTGGACGGAAAGTAAATACAGTACAAAGGAAGGAACTACTCTAGCTGCGGTCGCCTCAATGATACAGCTCACCTAGTCCCAGCATCATCCATGCTGCTACACCCAATAGGCTGCTAGAGGTATATATATATACCTATGCAACAAAAATGCACAGAAGTGTAGTATGAGTACGTAATCAACGTGTACTCAGTGAGTATCCCGCCTAATATCGAAAGGGTAGAGACGATATAGCCAACGCCTACACTCACTAGAGGTCAATTAGTAATATTCTATAAGTGCGAGAATAATCATGGATTTGTATAAAAGTTCTTATGGTGAAGCCAGCAAACAGGTAAACACCTTCAACAATAAATCAAGGGCTTCTAAAGTCTGTTCTTTATTATCTTATCAGTTTATGTCAAGATACATAGGGCCAATTCCACATTTACAAATTTCCAAGTAACAGATAAACATGCGCAAATAATGTCGAGGTCGACGGCCCGCTCAAACATAATGTAAATTGTGCACTGCTGAGGGTGGAGCAGCAGCAACCATAGATGCATCTATTATCACCGATGCATTCGGCCCGTTCCATAATTAAACACATATCCTGCTCGCGAATCATCCATGCGACGCAGGCACACATAACGTACATGCTCAATCAGTCAAATAAGAAGTTATCGAGGAATATTTATTCAAATAAAACCAATTCTCCTTTAATAATTTAAGAAATGAAGTTTAATTCTTTTTGAAATTTACTTACTAATTCGATGTGAGTTAAGCAATTCAAGCTGCCAATGCATTCACAATTAATCCACGTACACATGCTTTTGGGTCCTAACTACCGGACAATAGCATAATAGTAGCTACGCACAGACTCTCATCACCTTGTGCGTACGTTGCCCCCACAAATAGGAGCACATAATCAATTACTTCACCTATGGCGTAAATTCCCCCTCACAAGATTAGAAAGGAGACTCACCTTGCTCTGAAGATCCACAACCGGCATTCTACATTCTTCTGAAGACTTGCACCAACGCACAATGCTCCAAAACTAGCCAATGATAATATAAATCCATTAATATATGCTAAATTATACTTCACAACCAAATTTATAACCATTCCTAACCCCGAATGAAAAGTTGGCAAAAATGCCCTCGGGCCCACTTGCCCGGAATCCGAATTTTCTCTAAGATAAAGGTTACCCATGACCTTAGGAACCCAAATATACAATTTTCTCTTAATTCCATACTCAAAACCGTGTCTAAATTCCAAGAATATGATTTTCTAGGTTTTCCACCAAAACCCCAATTTTATACTAATTTCCATGCCTAAATCCATGTATAAACCTTGTATTTAACTCAAAGATAGCATAAATTACTTACATCATGAGAAGTGATGAAAATGGCGTCCCCAAGCTTCTCCCCATCGACTTCAATGGAAGAAAAATGGGGTTGAAATGAGCTCAACCTCGAACTTAAAACGTCCTCACAGCCCCAGTCATTTCCGCTTCTGCGAAAATGTTGCCGCTTATGCGGTTCCACATTTGCGGACAATAGGCAGCTTCTGCGGCTTTACCCTGGCCTATCCCGTTTCGCTTTTGTGATGCTCCTTCCGCAGATGCTATCCCGCTTCTGCGGAACCTCGTCCGCATCTGCGGCCCACGACCCTTTGAACCATTACGCTTCTGCGGTGCACTTTACCGCTTTTGCGACTCCGCTTTTGCGGATACCTGACCGCATAAGCGGTCCCTGCTCCCCTTCGAACCATGTAGACATGTAATTTTTGACCCTCCCCAAGATTTTTCATATTTTAGCATGTAAATTTTTAATTTAGGCTTAATATAGCTATTTCAACTACTTTTTACTCTTTTACTTTATTTTATTACAAGAAAATAAAAATTACAAAAAAACAATAAAATAAAAATAGTTTCATTAATGTGTTGTAGTCATTTTTTTCAATTTTGAAAAAATACCAAAAAATTGTTTTATGTTTTATAGTTTAGTTCAATTAATTGAAATTAGTCATAGATTTTTATATTATAATTGTACATAATTTTAGAAGGAGAAATTAGTTTTGGGTTGGTTTATCCCGTCTTTATAAATCTTATAGTCCATTGTTTTAGTCTTTGGCCCAATTCCCTAGCTCATAATTCCTAGGCCCATACCCCTAACCTAATCCCTACCCCGATATAATAGTACCTAACACCTAAATATACAAATACTCTAAAAAACACGTACGATCCGCCGTTTGAATGAGGGAGCTGGAGAAAAGACAAAAAATATAGATAGCACAAAAAGGAGACAGACAGATCTGGGAACAAAAAAATGGAGATTGCTTTCTTCTTCCCCCAAGCCACTATAAACCTCCATGAGAACAACCTCTCTCACCACCAAAATTCACCTTCACCAGTGAAAAGCCACACAAAGGGACTAGCCATTTTCAGGAAACAAAAACCCCTCCCATGATCTCGTCCTCTCAAAAAAGCTAACCCAAATAACAAAATAAAAAAAAGGAAAAAGTGCTGAAAAGAAAACGAGAACAAAAGCTAGGCTGGAACGAAAATAAAGAAAAAAAACAAAAAAAAAAAAGAACAAAGTAGGCGACCAAAACAAAAGCAAAGAGAACGAGAAGGAAATTTGGGGAAAAGCAGCACCGACGAAACTCCTTCTTCTTTAAAATTACCAACTCTCTTTCATTATAAAACGCAGAAGCTTCATCTTCATTAGCTAATGGTGCTTTCTTATGTTGAGCTCAGTCCGTCGAGTTTGTCAAGATCCCCGTTTCGAGGTTTTTCGTCCATAGTCTTTCGTTGATGATTCCGGTAGTGTTGGAGTTGTGTCGGCACTATCTTCTCTGATGTATTCAGGAAGATTCAATATATAATCAAATTGCAAAGTTTTGTCCTTTAAAGGTCAGCTCCTATTTTCTAGCATTTTGATAATACTGTTGCATTGATGTGATCTTCTCTCAGCTAAATTTTCGGTTGTTATTACTTTTGCATCTCGGTGTTTATTTGACATAAAATAACTTTATTATCTTGGTTAGTTGGAAACGTGAGTTTAACTTGAAGGCCTTCTAATTCATTTGACGATTGTTGAAAAGTACATGGTTTCCTTTTATATTTAAAACTCAATTTTTAAATAAGAAAATAACAAAAGCTGTGGGAATTGTTAGCTAAAGTTGAAAAATCCTGTTAATTGCTTAGATATATTATTATTTTCTTTTAACGTATTCTAATAATGTGATGTACCTAGTTGTCAAAATTAATGCATTTATTGTGAGATTAGCTGTTAAATTTTGAGGTGTGCCATGCCAAATAAAATCTCAAAATATGTGGCCCTCATTCAATTAATTTTAAAATCTTTAGAATTCGAGGCGTGCCATCTAGCAAATTTTCATGGCCCTCGCAAAGTTTCAAACGCGTAGTTTCTTTAGGCGCGTTATTTTAATAATGTTACCTTTCTAAACTCAGGTGTGCATTTCATGTGACCCAAATCCAAATCTTAATGACGTTGAATAAAAAGTGTTTCGAATTGCGGGTGCATTTCATGTGGCGCGGTCCAAAGACAGATTTTAGACGACGTCAAAATCTTCATTGAAATGAATAAAAGCGGTCTTAAATTTAAAAAAATGCTATAGGCTAAAACATGTATTAGAATCAGGTAATAGGCCAATTATATTAGTTTAAGCGACCGTGCTAAAACCACGGAATCCGGGGGTGCCTAACACCTTCCCTCGGGTTAACAGAAATCCTTATTCAGAATTACTAGTTTGCAAACTTCAAATAGAAAGTCGAAATTTTCCTTTATTTGGGATTTAAAATAAACCGGTGACTTGGGACACGAAATAAACCATCCTAAGTGGCGACTCTAAAATAAAATAATCCCATTTCGAATAATGTCACTTAAATTGAAAAAACTCCCTTGTACTACCTTCGGGTAGTGTAAAAAGGAGGTGTGACAACCTCTCTCCGGGATCGACAACTAAAATATTCCTCGATCCTCTTCTCACGATCGAGGGCTTGCTTCAACTCAGATTTGGCGTCAGCAACATCCTTTATGCAAATTTCCATCTCACGATCAGTCGTAGTTCGGCTTAACGACGCTTCCGCCCAGGTATAGATTATCTGGGCTCTGACCCTCAAGAGATCAGACTCAAGTCTCTCGATCATATCTGCCTGAACTTTGGCATTGTCAGGGGTCAAGTTGAGTTTGACCTCAAAGGCAGGGACCTTAGCCGTGGCGCTCATCTCCTCTAAAGCTTGAGCCTGCACTTGAGCTCTTAGCTTCTTGCAAGCAGCCCTAACACGGTTTATGTCTCCTTTAAGGTACTCCAAGTCCTTCGCCTTTTTCTGCAATTGATACAGAAAAAGGAAATTAGCCTTAAGTTTAGAAAGAAGTGAAGCAAGAACTATAAGAAATTGACTGCTCCATCAAATAGCTCTCATATTTCGAACTCCGATACGCCTCATATCGCCATTGCTGCAACTCAACCTCCTTTTCCTTGCAAAGAAGCCTAAGCGATTCTCCCTCATCCAGAACTCATTGAATCTTGGCCCTTTGGTGGAGCAACTCGGACTTAAGCTTATCACAGGCCTGCACAGGAAAGATTCAATAAGAGGAGGAAGAAGCAGGGTACAAGGAAATTGTGCTCAAACTCACCACAAAGTGAAGACGACGGATTTACTCCAAATCAAACCACACTCCTGTTGATCCTTCCCATGCGATCCCAGAAGAGCCAGCCCCGAGCACGACGTGCTCACTCAAAGGAGCTGTTGGCCAGGAATCAGGCGCTCTGAGAACAGTAGACTCGAGCGATGCCCCGTCCTCAAAAATACGAGCCCGACCGGCACCGCTAAAGGCACCTCTGCATTGTGGGCTCCGATCCCTCTTGTTACTGTCCTCCCTCGGCCCGGAGGCTGACGACTCCATCCACTCTCTGGAAAAGCGCTCCCTCGCCTACATGAACCGTCCCATATCTGCAAATGGAAAATCTGCTACAGACAAGATAGGAAAATGTTACCTCGGGTATACTCCAGCAGGGAAAAGCAACATACGCACGTACCTCATGTTCCGCTCCCCACCTGATGCGGGACATAGCTTGCCACCTGCGTTCATCGCAAGATGAATAGGTCACCAACCTCCGAACCTACTCGGGCAGATCATGGACTTCACCCGGCGTCCATGAAGTTGCTGCAACTAGGGAGATAACATTGTTAATTAGCTGATTTTCGCTATAAGCAAAACCTGAAAGAGAAACAAAGCGCCTCACTCACGTGCATGATTCCACCCTTCGAGAAAGGGTAAAAACACTACGGGAATAATATCGGTCGTCTGGACTCGGACAATCCAACTGGCCCACTCTCGGTCTCCGCCCTCCTCCTCCTCAACAACAAAGGGCATATGTGAACGACCCCTCAGGGTTAACAGGCCTCGATGATGAAAAGGATGATATAGCATAATGAGATGATCAAGCGTGAACTCAAGCCCGACTTTCTCCGCAAAGAATCCTATCAATAGCACCGTTTTCCAAAACGACGGATAGATATGTTCCAGGGTAATCCTATACTTCAAATAAAATTCAAGCACAACCATATCAGGGGGACCAAATGCAAAAGGGTATAGGTGCACACTCAAGTACCCATTAGTAGAGTCGGCGATGCCTTCATCTGGGGAAAGCACCCGCAGTGTCACCCCCTCACTCTACCCGCAGTATCACCTTGCCATCTCCATGTGTTCCTCTCTCATCAAAGACGTCATCTCCATAGTGAAATCCTTCAACCGTCGAGCGTTGGGAATAGCATTATCCGCTCTTTGCTATGTCGGTCCCGAAGTGGCCGCCATGGCTATGGAAATATTGACAAAATAAAGCAAGGGCGAGCACCAACACTTTTTGCATTTTAAAAAGATAAGGAGCACTATGCCGAAATGGAAGTACAGCTATCCAAAATAATGAAGTCTCATAAAAAGCCGAAGCCGCGCACGGCGAATCGCCTGCTCGAGGTAAGCTCCGAAAAGAAAACAGCCTCAGTACAACCGACGGGTTGATACCCGGTCCAGGAAACATCCTCCAACAAAAGTCAATACTCGAGGGGCCACGCATATTATCTCCATGCTCGAGGCAGCATTTTGAATTGGGAGCTACTAAGAAATAGGTCCTCGATGAGCTCCAACATGCTGATACTAGATGTAAGGCAAGCGCCTGGTCTTATGATCCCCTCTCTAGAGGAGTAAACCCAGGAAGGCTCGATCACCAAAGCTCCACAAAGGCCCAAAGAAGTGCCCAAACATAGGCAAACTCCTCAGCAGAAGCCAACCTTATACTTTTAAAAAGGTTATCTACATCATGATCAATAGGGCCCCCCGGGTACCGGAAGATGACCTTCATCCGAGATAACGTTCCTGAAGGCCACAAAATTTGACGCGTGATCTCCAAACAAATTAGCAGGCATCAATAGCTCAAAAATTGTCCAATCGGTCCACCATCAATCCAAAATATGACAATAAGGCCGGGGGAGAACCATGTCAACTAGCTGGAGACAGGACAAGCTCTCATGACAGACATCGACGGCCAACAAACAGAAGAAGACATTCAAAGGGCCCCTAAGGGCATGAGAGCGTACAAATATAAAACAAAGTACGGGAAGCAGAAGTCAGCAAAATAATTTCTTATTTATGAAAGATTTGAGTACACTAGCCCTTGAGGGGTCATGGCGTGCGATTACAAAGCCCTTGGAGGGTCATTACATACAAATTACAAAGGCCTACAAGAATCTACACCTATAGCGGAGGAAGGGGAGAATGTATATGTGATGAAACCCGGGCGTCCAATCCACCCTCGAGAGTCCATCTCCGATATCAGTATCCCCGGGTGCCACACCCTCGAGCACATATCCTCAAGGGTGACTCATTCGGCCTCCACCTCCCAAAGGTTTCCAGATCAATCCCCCGAGGGATCTTCGCTGGAGAAGACAAAGGAGAGGTAAAGAAGGGGATGCAAAGTAGGCAGAGAAAAGAGACATGGCCTGCCGAAGCAAAAGCCTGAAGATTTGGCGGGCCCCCACCTCAACAGCCGGTGGTGCCACTTTATCCCTTGGGAAAGGAAGAGCCCTAAGGATGAAGTGCCATACCAGGCTTGGGTAGAAGAGTAAGCAGCAGTGCAAAATCCGAATGGTCGTTTATGCGAAGGGGAAACCGACTCCCCATCCATCACCATCTCGAGCCAGCGGCAGCAGCAAAGGTGGACATACCGATGACCGTAGCAATAACGGGACAACCCGTTTATGTTCGACGAAGGGAGGCCCCGACGAAAGGCCGCAACGCAGTCCGAAGGAACTCTTTCAAATAACCTTGAGATAGAAAGCTTCCATCGTGATGTTCAAAGGTAAAAGAAGATGATAATAAGGAAAAGACAAGCAAGCCTACTGAAGTATTGCGATGGGGAAAACAATGCCAAAACACCCTCATTTATAGGGGAAGAGATGACACGGTCATCGAGGCTCTGGAAGATGGGCCGGCGAATGAAATTACTACTTCCATGAAAAAATGTATCGACGACAGTACTTTTGCCTTTAGGAGCGGATGACAGAGTACCAAGCAGAAATATACAAGACACCATCTGTTACAAAAGATTGTGCCATGATCCGAATTGCCAACATGATGTCGTCAAAATATGATCAAGGAGTCAAATGCTAGAAACATTTCCCGTCACTTCTAGATGGGAAACATGAAGATTATCTGTACGCGGCAAAATCAGAAGACTTGATTTTTTGCTGTCAAGACATTTCGGAAGCTTGCCCCAAAACCCCAAGGGTGGGAGGCCATGATCGACTTCTCAGCCTTAGGGCTCATCGAAGTCCGACTCGGAGGAAACAGGGGCCGAGGTCAGGACAGAAGGGTAAGCCCCTAGGCACATGGCTACACCTGACAGGCTCGGCCTATCTAGAGCTTACTGTGAGGCCTTATATCAAGCAGTCCTATCTTCATACTCTTGCAATTAATGCACATGTACTTGTAGCCGAGTTCCCCCCATATAAAGGGGACTCACCATACCTTTTAAATGACCGATGTTGCTCTACTTTTCCACAAATGCAATAATATACCTCTCTCTCTCTCTCTCTCTCTCTCTCTCTCTCTCTCTCTCTCTCTCTCTTTCTTCTAAATTGTCTATCTTCATCGACCTCGAGGTCTCCTTAGCACTTATCATTTTCTCTTTTGTTCTTCGTCACTTTGCTCAATATTGATAGTATAGAGTCTTTTTTAGCTATATTTTTACCTGTTATCCCCTTCTCGACTTCCCTCAATAGCCCAAGATAGGCTCGAACCTCGGCCCCGAGGTGTATACTGGCTGATCTTACGCCCGGGCAACAGCCCCATACTGGTTCGATTACTGCCTTGCTTAACTTGCTTTTTCTCATTTTACCTCATGATTTAGCACTAACTGCCTTAACAAACTAGCTCGGGAATAGATCACGTATTTTTAGAATTCCATTTTAAAATTTAATTGTTGTTACCATTTTCCCGGTAAACAGTGCTGGAGTAGTAGTAGCAGATGTATCAGGTGTCTAGATTCCGGCTGGCACTAGTCATTGTACCTCGATGGTAGCTCGCACGGGTGTTCTGGCTGCCCTACGAGTGCGTCCTCGGCCTCTACCTCGGCCCCGATCTCTTACCGCTCCAGTAGGGGGCACGGGTGCCTGATCATCTCGAATAGGCATGTCCTCACCATCTGTGAGAGAATAGAAGATAGAAGTTTAGAATTGTGATATCAAAATCTTGCACGCCAAGGAAATCAAATGAAGTGGAACTTTCCTAACAGTTACATAGCCTCCCGTAGATAAGTACATATTTTTTCGTACCGATCAGCGAGACTCTAATAAAATGGCTTGTGATTCATGACTCTTATGAACATAGAGCTCTAATACCAACTTGTCACGACCCCAGTTTGCCCTTCGTGAACCATCGTGACGGTAGCTAGTCCCTACGACAAGGTAAGCCTAAAATGCAGAAAAATAAGCCAAATTTGTGGAAGAAACAAGTAAAAACAAAAATAGTGAATAAAACAGTATTTAACAGTGCCACACGGCATATACCATATCAACTTTAGAATATTAATACTATTCCCAAAACTCAGAATCTCATAAAATCACAAGCTAAGAATACTACATAGTGTTCTAACTCCAGATTGCCTAAAACAAAGTAAATACAGAAGGGTTGTAACTACAATAGAGAATGGAGAGAGACTCTTCGGTCGACGGACACGGCAGATATACCTCGAAGTCTCCGAAAGATCGCCTCGCCTCAAGGATGGTAAGTCTGAATAGAGGTACCTTATTCTGCACATGAAAAATATGCGCAGGAAGGACATGAGTACACCACAGCGGTACTTAGTAAGTGCGAAGCCTAACCTCAGTCGGGTAGTCACAAGGAAGGTCAGGGCCTTACTGAGATTAAATATAATATAAAGTTCGACAGTGTAGAACATAACGGTATAAATGAGTACAACAGTAAGAGTATCATAGGATATAAAGTATAACGACAACTGAAACAGAAAACAAGTAATCACGGTAAACAAATACAGTTCAACGCAGAAGTAACATCAGGGGATCTCCTAGGATATCGTCCTGTGGTCACCAAATATAATATCAAGTGGATCTCCCGGGTGTAGTCCCGTAGTCCAACTTATAAATACGCGGGGATCTACCGGAATACCATATCCGTAGTCCCAAATATAAATACTCAATGCTGGGGAATCTACTGGGTGCAATCCCATAATTTCAATGCAAAACTGCAAGGGGATCTCCCGAAATACAAATCCGCAGTACCAAAGTAAACATACAGGGGAGCTCCGGGGATACTGTCCCGTAGTCCCAAAGTAAATACACCGCAGCAACATGAAACTCAATTCAATCAATTTCACACCAAGGTAAAACATGTATTCCTTACCTAGCACGTTGCACATAATGCAAGTAGGGTAGTAGAACAAATAAACAGTTAAATCAATTAGACATGCTTCCCTAAACTAACAACAGACTTAACTTGCAAGTAGTGTAAACAAGAAAGGAAAACACAATTCTAAGTACTTAATGGAAACCGAATTTTTCAAAAATTAGCACAAGTACTCACTCATCACCTTATGTACAAGGCCTTTCAATTAACAAATATACCAAATCTAAGGGGGAGATCTCCCACACAAGGTTAGGCAAGCCACTTACCTCAAACCGGCTCAATAATCAACCTGAGACCACGTCCTTGCCACAATTAATCGACTTCAAATGGACCAAATTTATTCAATTCAATTTCATAATGTAAATAACACTCCAAGTAACTAATCCTACAAATAATTTCTAAGCTAATACGCGAAATTAGGTGAAACAACCAAAATGCCCCTCGAGCACACATCTCGGAGTCAGGTAAAATTTATATTTTCAGAATCCTCATACTCTCACGAGTTCATGCATACCAAAATTATCAAAATCCAAGGTAAAATTCCCCATCGAAATTTGAATTCTAGGTCTAACAATTTTCTTCTCATTTTTTCTCAATTTTCATCTCCAAATCTGAATTTAAATGATAAAACTAAAATAAGATTAACGGAATATAACTAGAAAGGAACAAGGAATCGTTACCCAATGATCTTCTCTTCAGAAACCTCACAAAATCCCCCTACCCCAAGCTCCAAAATGATTTTTCCAAGTTTTGAACAAAACCCTCAATTTTGCCCCTTTTCTGCACAGTTAAACCGCATCTGTTGCGGAGCCAAGGTCGCATCTGTGACTTCTCATTAATCCCATGTTCCGCTCCTGCGATTGTCCTTCCGCATCTACAGTATCACAGGTGCGATACCCTTCTCGCACCTGCAGCTTCTGCTGGACCTCCCCAATTCCGCTTCTGCTATTGAAATGCCGCTTCTGCGGCTCCGCACCTCCAGTACCCAAACCGCGGATGCGGTTATGACAGGTACCAACAGCTAAGCTACAACTCCAAACTCCAAAATCCTTACGTCAACCATCCGAAATCATCCCGAGGCCCCCGAAACCCCAACAAAAACAAAAACAAGTCTAATAGTACTGCCCAAACTTATACCAATTCTTAAAATTCCTAAAACAACATCAAAACACAAATTTAACACCGAATTTAAGCCAAAGAACTTTAAAAACTCAAAATTTACGCTTTCAATGAAAAAGTCTACCAAACCTCATCCAAATGACCTGAAAATTTACACACATGTCACATTTAACGTTACGGAGCTACTCCAACATCTAGAATTCCATTCTGACTCTTAGATCAAAATCTCGCTATCGACCTGGAAACTTCAAAAATCTAATTTTCGGCATTTCAAGCCTAAATTAGCTACGAACTCCAAAATGAAATCTGATCATGCCCCTTTACCTGAAATCACCCAGTGGAGCTAACGAAACCATCAAATTTCCATTCCGAGGCTGTCTTCACATTGTTCTTACTACAGTCAAATTTCTAATACTTAAACTCTCATTTAGGGACTAAGTATCCCAAAACTCTACGAAACTCTAAATCGAACATCCCGGGAAATTTGAAATAGCAGAAATAACACGGGGAAAGCAGTTAATAGGGGATAGAGGCGTAAATTCTAAAAATGACCGGTCAGGTCGTTACACTTCAGCATAAAATATGGAAGTTTTGAAGTTCATTCTTTAAACTGCACTATGCACTTTATTATGATTTTTTTGGTAAAAATTCACACCTAAAAATGCTTAATTTTTGGATGAGTTTTTATTAATTCCTGCTCTATTTATTTAGTTCATTTCCTCTGTTACTTTTTGAGTTTGAAGAGAATTAATATTAAAAAAAATGCACAAAAAACTTAAAAAAATAGAATATTTCATTAAAAAATAAAAAGATAAATTAAAATTATAAATAAAGGAAATAACATAATAACCCTTTAACTAAAAGGATTATCCCCCAAAAAAACCTAATTGTCCATATCGTCATCGTCGTCGTCACCGGACGATGGACGAGTGTCTTCATCACCAAGATTATCAAATTTTGCCAGCATCACAAGCTTATCAAGCTTGTTATTGATTTCTTCCAGCTCTCTGTCGTACGTCTTTATCACCTCATCCAGCTTCAACTCAAACGCCTCAATGTTGTCTTGCTTAATTTTTCATCAACTATTTGCATGATGACAACATCCATTTTTATCCCTTTTGTATTTTATCTGCTAAAATATATGTGTTTGAGTGAAGAAACTCACAAGGTATGGCGTACTTATATAGGCGAAAAAAACTTCTGCCTGATATATGAAAAGGCAAAGAGGAATTTTAAACTTTTTCTAATGAAAAGCGTGCATGAATGTGATATGAATGTAATTACTAGACTAATACATACCCCCAATGCAATAAAATTACTACTTTAATTGTGTTTGTTACCTTTACTCCTGTATACTACGCAATTAATGTTGAAACATGCTGAAGTTTATTTAATTCATTTGCTAAAACTTCAGCTTAATGTGCTGAAGTTATTTAGTCCATTTCTAAAACTTCAGTACTTAATAAGTTGAAGTTTTTGTCCCTAGATTCATTAATTCTGTCATACATCTTTTTCAAAAAACTTTTGCCGAATATGCTGAAGTTATTTAGTTTATTTCTAAAAACTTCAGCACTTAATAAGCTGAAGTTTTCTATCCAGGATTCATTAATTTTGCCATACATCTTTTTTCAAAAAACTTCGGCAGAAGATGCTGAAGTGATTTAGTTCATTTGTAAAAACTTTAGGACAAACAGCCTAAAAGTTTTCCTCCCGCACTATGTAATTTTCTCCTGCATGCTGAAGTTAAATTTAGTTTATGCTCAAGTCTTGTCCTGCATTAGTCGCCTTATTCATGAGCTTTTTTTCAAAAAATTCACTAGCAACAAGCTGAAAATGTTCTAGTACATTTGCTCAACTTCAGCTTCAATGTGCTTATATTTTTTATGAACTTCATAATTAAATTCTTCTGTTCAGTTTCCAAATACTTGCCACTAAACATGCTTCTGCGGGATGAGTTCGATTTGCGTTGTTATTGCTTTCAATGGGAGGTGGACTATTATTTCAAATACTTGGATCATGATACAAAACTTGTTCTACTTAATAAGCAAAAATCATTCAATACGTTCCTGAAGAAAATTAGTGAAGTTACAAATACTGATTCAAGCAGATATTCACTAAAAGTATGGTTTGATATCAAACTAAATACAATCAAAGTAATTCTTGTAACTTCAGATGAAGAACTCAATACATGTATGTCGATGCCCCCTTTTTCTCACGAAATCAGGTTTATGACATTTGGGCTAACAAATCTTTTCCTTTTGGGAATTGGGTTTGAGAATTAGAAGAGTCGCCACCTAATGATTAAGTGCATTAGGACACTAAGAAAAAAAAAGAACCAGAGAATGTGTAAGGGCTTGAAATTATCTCGGGGGGAAGGTGTTAAGCACCCCCCCAAGATCCACTAGTATGGTTCCCGGCCATGCTACAATTGTGACTTTAAATGTATACAACAGATAAACATACAAGACAACTTTCGCATAACGATTGCAAACAAACGGAAATATAAAAGTTAAATAAACAAGCTGAAGTTTGGTAATATGCGATTTCATAAATATTTAAAGAATATACAAGTGCAGAAAAATGGGGGTCAAATAGTTGGTACAAATAATCAAACAAAGGAATGAAATGGGGCAGAAGTTTGGAAAAGAAATAGTACTGGAAATTAAATAACTAAAAGAGATTTTAAATGATTAAAGTAAAAGACGAGATTTAAAAGAACTGAAAACGGACAACTTTAAAAATTCTAAAAAAAAGAAGTAAACACGTAAAGAGGGAGGGGGTCCTAGGTTTATAAATAACATGGATCATCCCATGCAACACCCGATAACCATTTATACACGTGGAGTTATCACGTGATCATCATATCCATGTCTACCATTCTCCAGCCCGTTAAGGTACTAAATAGAGGAATGGTCTCATTACTTATTGCATTCTACTACCCACCCCAATCCTCTCAGTCCCGGAGGAAGTTGGGGCTACTAATCCTAAAGGGAAGGGATATTGGATTTTCAAAGTTTTAAAAGGACAAAAATCTATTGCAACAAACTAAACACATAGGAGCAGTAAAAGGGAAAACACATAACAGTTAAAGGCTCAAATAGGCCTCCTCATTCAAAGCAAAAAATTATTTAGCATGACTTACAGGTACTGGTTAGGTCTTCAATTAATCTTAAACATGTCTTTAATTAATCTTAAACATTAAAGGGGTGGTTGATTTATCATATATTTTTAGATAAGATGTCCAAATTAGGCCTGCCTGCTGGTTGTAATTATTAAAGACTGGTATAGTTAGTTAATTACCTAATTGTTTGCCTAGGTGAGACCTATAGGCATGATGTCTAACAGTATAAAGTAATAATTTTAAGGAATGATTACTGATTTTTAGAAATAAACCAATTTTGCAGATAATAAACGGCATTATTATTACTAATTTTAGACTTGTGAACGAGTCAGATTTAAAAGATTGCTCCTATAGGCATGAATTCTAAGCGTTACTGATTTTAAAATGGTTATGTGAATGAAGGAGCCCTATAAGCATGGTATTTAGGATGCAGTTGGTTATTCTTTAACCTATATATTTTTTGCCTAATGACATATGCATATGCAGAAGTGCAGAAACTTATAGGCATGGCTTCTATATGTTGAAATGCAGAAACTTATAGGCATGGTCTCTAATGAAATGCATAACTTATAGGCAGGATTTCTAATGCTGTGATGAAACAAACTATAGGCAGGATCTCTATGTGTAGTATTGAAACAAACTATAGGCAAGATTTCTATATGCAGTAATGAAACAAACTATAGGCATGATTTCTATATGAAAATCTATAGGCAGGATCTCTATATGCGGTAATGAAATGACTTATAGGCAGGATCTCTATATGTAGATACATAAATGAGAAATGTTGTGATTGTAGAAGTAAAGACCTAAAACATGATATCTACCTCATATGCGTAACATGAGAGACCCTCCCCCATCTTTACTATACACCCCATAAGTATTACAAGATTATTACAACTTGAATGAATCCAGAAAAGTAAAAGAATTACATCAGACATTAAAGATTCCAACCAAGGAGAGCCTAATTTAGACTCCTAGTCTAAAACATGAAATAACCAACTTCCAAAGATCAGATTTCCAAAGCCATTCTCATCTTTTGGGTGTGTCAAAGTTCCAAGGAGCTTCATGAAATCCAGGAAGTGCTCACACCATAATTACATTTGCAGTATCAGATTATAGTGCAGTGCGGAAGGGACAGCCCTTAAATTTCCAAGTTTAGAGGGAACTTAAGGTTCCCAAGGCAAGGCTCATATGAGGGGGGTAGAACTTAGAGTCTATGAGTAAGTGTAAGAGCCATAGAGGGGGAATTATGGAAGGCCATTGTAACGACCCGACCGGTTGTTTTGAGTCCCAGCACTCCGTTCAGCAGTCAGAGGCCATGAATAGCTTCATTTCAGTTATTATAACTTGTTCGCATGGTCGAAATTTAAATTTAGGAAGATCGGATTTAAATTTAAATGAAAACTCTCATTTAAGAAGCTTAAAGTTGAAATAATGAACTAGGATTGGAATTTTGAGTAAACGACCTCGGAATCGGGATCTGAAGGTTCCAGCAGGTTTGTATGATGATATCGGACTTGGGCGTATGCCCGGTTCGGGTTTTGGATAACCCGGGAGCATTTTGGCGCCTATTGTGGAAGTTAGCATTTTGGAAGAAATTTCTTAAGTTTGGCTCGGACTACATTTCAGTGTTATCGATGTTCGTTTGGGATTTCAAGACTGTGAATAGCTCCGAATGGTGATTCTGGAGTTGGGAACGCGATCGGAAGTGAATTCGAATGTCCGTAGGTCCTCTTGGAGAAATTTGGCTAAAGTTAGAATTTGAAGGTTTTTGAGAAGTTTGACTAGAGGTTGACTTTTTACTATCACGGTCGGAATTCGATTCCAAAAGTTGGAGTAGGTCCGTAATGTCGAATATGATTTGTGTGTAAAATTTGAGGTCAATCGGACGTGATTTGATAGGTTTAAGCATCGAAAGTCGAAGTTGGAAAGTTCGAAGTTCATAAGGCTTGAATCGGGGTGTAATTATTGATTTTAGCGTTAATTGATGGGATTTGAAGCCTCGAGCAAGTCCGTAATGTGTTTTGGGACTGGTTGGTATGATTGGTTGGGGTCCCGGAGGCCTCGGGTGGATTTCAGGTGGCTAACGGATCGAATCCGGAGTTTGACAAAGTGTTGAGGTAGCTGGTATCTAGTATTTCCGCTTCTACGGAAATGGGACCATAGAAGCGGCCTCCCAGAAGAGAAGACGAAGCCGCAGAAGCAGATGAGGGCGAGGGCAGCCAGGATCGCAGAAGCGGCCCTTAATCCGCTGATGTGGAACCGCAGAAGCGGTTGGCTTATCGCAGAAGCGAAAATGGGCTTGAGCTCAGGGACCGCAGAAGCGAAATATTTTCCGCAAAAGTAGGACCGCGGAAGCAGGATTTATTTCCGCAGAAGCGAAAATCCCTGGAGGCAGAAAGTTAATTTAAAGTCGGGGATTGGCCATTTCTCTCATATTTCTCATGGCTTAGGGCAATTTTGGAGAGCTTCAAGGAGGGGATTTTCGTCGTCAATGTCAAGGTAAGTTATCCCCATAACTTTTGTGTTAAATATATCAATTATGTATGGATTTAAGTATGAAGATTAGCGTAAATTTGGGGTTTTGGTTGAAAGCCTAGGAAATTAGAAATCTTAGATTTTGACTACGATTTTGAGTATGGAATTAAGAGAAAATTATATATTCGAGTTTCTAAGGTTATGGGTAAACTTTATCTTCGAAAAGTTTTGGATTCCGTGCACGTGGGCCCGAGGGCGTTTCGGTCAACTTTCCAATTGGGGTTAGGAATTGCTATAAATTAGTTGTAATGAATATTTGAGCATATATTAATGGATTTGCGTAACCATTGGCTAGTCTTGGAGCGTGGTGCATCAATTGGAGTCCTCGGAAGAATGTAGAATGCCGGTTTTGAGTCTTCGGAGCGAGGTGAGTCTCCTTTCTAATCTTGTGAGGGGGAATTTACCCCATAGGTGAAGTAATTGATTATGTGCTCCTATTTGTGGGGACTACGTATGCACGAGGTGACGAAAGTTCGTGCGTAGCTACTATTATGCTATTGTCCGGGTAGTTAGGACCCAAAAGCATGTTGCACGTGGATTAATTGTGAACCCATTGGTAGCTTGAGTTATTTAACTCACATCGAATTAGTAAGTAAATTTCTAAAAGGATTAAACTTAATTTCTTAAATTGTTAAAGGAGAAATTGTTTTATTCGAATAAATATTCCCCGATAAGCTCTTAATTTCCTACTTGAGCATGTATTTTATGTGTGCCTACGTCGCATGGATGATTCGCGAGCATGATATGTGCTTATTTATGGAATGGGCCGAATGCCTCGGTGAGAATAGATGCATCTATGGTTTGTGCCGCTCGACCCTCGGCAGTGCATAGTTTACATTCCTGTTGGAGCGGGCCGTCGCCTCGGTATAATTTGCGCATGTTTATCTGTTACTTGAAAATTGTAATTGTGGAATTGGCCCTACGTGGCTTGATATAAATTGATAAGATAATAAAGAACAAACTTTAGAAGCCCTGGATTTATTATTGAAGGTGTTTACCTATTTTTCTAGCTTCACAGTCAGAACTTCAATACAAATCCATGATTTTCCTCGCACTTATAGAAAATTACTAATTGACCTCTAGTGAGTGTCGGAGTTGGCCATCTCGTCTCTACCCCTTCGGGATTAGGCGGGATACTCATTGAGTACACGTTGATTACGTACACATACTACACTTCTGTGTATTTTTGTTGCACAAGTATATATGCCTCTCGCAGCCTATTGTGCGTAGCAGCGTTGACGACTCTAGGACTAGGTGAGCTGCATTGTTCGAGACGACCCGCAGCCAGTGTAGTTCCTTTCGGCATTTTATTATTTATTCCCTGTCCACTGTATTTCGGACAAATGCTGTATTTTACTTTATTTATCGATAGTTTGCTCATGTACTTGTGACACCGGGTTTCTGGGATGGCTTTCAACAGATTTGTACTAATTGTTATTATTCAAATTTGAATTCAAGTAGTGAACTTTTAATTATGAAAATGGAAGGAAAAACCTTAGATTTTCAAAAGTATTAAAAGAGGAATTAATTGATAATCTAGTTGGCTGGCCTGACAGAGGTGTCCGGCGCCACCATGACCCTTAGTGGATTTTGGGTCATGACAGCCATGACAGGCTAGTAGTCATGCCTAGCAATTAGGATGCTGGCACACCCCTGACCAGCCTGTTAGCTAAATTTTGGAGTTAGGACCCATTGAAAGTCAGGTTCAAACCTGGGCAGTAATTTGGATACTGCCAGTCCATGAACTTTAACTCAGAACATAGAAGGGAATGTGGGTATGGGGATTTTATAACAAGCAGTAAACATAAAAGAAAGTAACATGTTTAATACAGAATATGAACAGGAAAGTAGGCAAGAATATGGCAACGGTAAAGTAAACACATAGGGAAGAAGTTGAAATCAAAACTGAGACATACCAGTTTCAGGGAAAATAAATAAGTAAAATAGCAGTCTTGAAAAGCCAAGTTGCAAGCAAAGCAGTACGACAAGTCTCTAAAGAGAGTAGAGAATTGAAAGAGTATTGTGATTGAGAGTATGCCTGTGACAGTATGAGTATTGAACTTTAGAATTCAGAAGTTCAAAGTTCTAAAGTTGTAAATTTTTTTTAAAAGTTGTTTCAATTCAGAAGGGTCGAGCCCCTTTTATAGTGCAGCAAATAAGTAGGAGAAAGGTAAGAAAATAACATTGAAATCAATCTCCCTTTACTTAAGGGATTTTGATTTCAAACGGGTAAAACAATTAAGAAAAGGGATTTAAAAAAATATTTTCCAAGCAGTATAATAAGGGGTAAATACATAGCAGTCATTTAAGGCAACAACCCAATGGTACACGGTTTGTAAAAAAGGAAAGGGAATCAACTAGTAAAATCAAAGTTTTAGACTTTTACTCGAATGAATCAAGTCAGGAAAGGTGTAAAGAAAGGTTCAATTAGGGAAAATCAGTAACAATCAAGTAAACACAATTAAAGGAATTCAAAATCAATTTGTAGTTGGCAAAACCTTTTTGAAAGAAGAGTTCTCATATATAAACCACACAAATATGTAAATCAAGAAGGGACTGTCATGTTATTTAGAAGAGAGTTTAATCAAAGAAAAGTTCAGAATCATAAGCAAAGAGATACAGGTTCAATTTGCAAACTCATAGTGAGTCTGAGAGTCCAGGGTCCCAAAGTGGAACCCTAACTCGAACACAAAATCAAAATCGTCAAAGGAAACCCCCAAATCCTAGGGTTTCAAAATTGAATCAGACATGGAGGTGAGAAAGCAAGCCATTTGTTTTAGAGTCTCAACAAAACATATATGATAGCATGTTTGAGCGACAAAGGAAGAAAAACCATGAGGAACATATTTAAAAAAACTCTGAACCTAAACAAGTTCAGAAGAAGGAGATGATGCGAACTTGAACACAAGAAGATGAAGCATGAAAACATTAACAGAGTCCAGTAAACAAAAATCAAATAACTTAGCGGTAAACACATATAGTAAAAAAGTAAAGAAAACATAGCAAAGATTAACAGGAGTAGCATGCATAGTAAAAAAAGAAAAGGTAAAAGACAGTACATGCGTAATAAAGAGAAATCACACGAGCAAGGTATAGACAAACACATATAAACCAAAGAAGAAGAAAATCAGAGAGATTTTTTCCAAAAAATCATTTTAGAAACCCTAAAACCAGAGAGAAACGATTTTGAAAAGAAACTTTTGGGGAAAACACTTTAGATGGTAAGAAAAGCATAGATACAGTATAGATCTAAGCAAACAACAGTGAAAGAACCTTGAATAGCTTAGAGTTTCAGAGAAACCCTCAAAATGAGAAAGGCTTGGAAACATGTCCGATCTTGACTTGGAAAGGTCAAGAATCAGGCTCATGAGTCTTGAATATGCCGGAGCATAGCCGGAGAAGCCATGAAATCAAAGGTCTGAGAAGATCGGAGAGGGAATCATCAAGGTTAGTCCTCGAAGCTTGGAACAAACACGGCTTGCTGGTGAAGATAGGTGAGTACCAACTATCCATGGCCTGAGAAGCCATAAATTCCGGTGACCGGCGGTTGAAAAGGGGGCAAGAGGAGGCTAGGGTTTCGGTGAGTTTTTGAGAGGATTTGAGAGGGTTTAGGATTTAAAGTCAGCGGGCTAGGTGAGAATGAGGGATTAGGGTAGGTCCTTGGGGTTAAAAATAGTAAGGCGGATTTGTGGTCGTTAATCAAAATGATCAATGGTCTGGATCAACTAATGGGAACCAGGCGGATTTTAAACATTGGGTCGGGGCCGGGTTAAAATTGGAATTGGGCTAATTTAGTTGGGGTAAAACTTGGTCGATTTAAGGGCTACAATTGAAATGAAATGGGGTTGTAATTGAAATGAACTGAGGCAAAATGTTAAATAGCCAGTTTTACCCTTTTTATTTATAAAAAATAGTAAAATGATTTTAGAAACAAATTAAAAGCAATGAGCCAAAATATAATGTATAAATATTAATTTAAAAATACTGGCATCAATTTTATAATTATAGAAATACTATTAATCTTAAAACAGGCTAAAATTGTAATTGTATGTAATTTATCTTTAAAATAACCAAATAATTTGTAAAAATATATAAAAATCACCTTAACTATATTTTGGTATAAATATATGAATAAAATAAATTATTCACCTATATTGATAGTTTTGGGAATAATTACTGATTTTTGTACTGCTAAAATAGATAATAAATTGATTAAAAATTCTTTAAAAATTAGAAAAATGACAAAACACTTAGCTATGCTTGTATATGCTATTTTGAAAGTATTTTGTATATGAAAATTATATAGGAAAAAATTGGGCATCAACAGCTACCCCTCTTTACCTGGGAAGGATGAAAGAGTTGTCGGGTAAAGATATGATGGCCAATTTTGACAGAATGAAATGATTTAAAGAATTTTGGCCGAGCTCTGGTTCCTGATCCACCTACATATCCTTGGTCTTACAGGAATCATGTCTTATGTAGTTCAGGATACGTCGGCAGAACATGCCGATGGAGAGTTTTCAAGAACGGACGAGATATTCGGATTGGGGTAGCGAGTTTTATAGAGCTACGAAAATTGGAGCGAGATCGCTCATGCTTAGACGGCCATTGCTAGCCAGTTTATCTACAAATAAACAAGACGAGCGCATATGTTGTACATAAATTTAAACATGAAGCAAGTTTCCGTTGGACCAAGAATTCTGTCTTTGGATGGTTACGATGATGTCCTCGGACCATGACATCCTGGGCCATGAAGCGTATAATAAAGGATTCGTAGGCTATGAAATGATGTTCTCGGGCTATGATAATGATGCCCCCGAACCATGATGCCTTTGAATAATGCTATGCAATGGATAAAATGGGGGTCCTCAAGCCATGGAATGGCGTTCTCGGGCTATGAAATGATGCCTCTGAACAATGATGCCTTTGGACAAATTGGCGATCTTTCAGCCCATGAAATGCAGAAGGTGGCGATCTTTCAGCCCATGAAATGCAGAAGGTGGCGTTCTTTCAGCTAATGGAAGATTTAAATAGAGATAACGATACTTCAGCTGATGTAGAATTTAGATAAAGGTGGCGATATTTCAGCCAATATAGGATTTAAATAAAGGTTGCAATATCTAAGCCGATTCGAAATCTAAAGGTGACAATATTTCAGCTGATGCAGAACTTAAATAAAGGTATCGTTAATTCAGCCATGCAGATGGAGGTAGAGCTTAACCTCAGAAGGCAGAATGGTAGACTTATGCAATGTAAAAAATGCAGATGCAGGTAGAGCTTAACCTCGGAAGGCAGAATGGTAGCCTTATGCAATGCAAGTGAATGCAGATGGAGGTAGAGCTTAACCTCAGAAGGCAGAAAGGTAGCCTTATACAATGTAGAAAAGTAAAAGATGAATGGTAGTAAAATCTCTTAGGTGATGGCTGATTGAGATATTGTGGCTGCTAGGGATATCATGTACGGATAGCAATTGTGAGTAGGTGTGATGGTTCCGAAAGTTGATTTACTGAAAAGTATGAGTGTATAAATGTACTTGATGATTTGCGACTTGGGTGTCTGCCCCAGTTTACTGGGTTGCTGCTTCAGACGGCTGCTTGCGATGATCGGCTGAAGTTACTTCAGAATTTTGAGGGTCCTCCTCAATATTCTGCCCCAGTTTCCAATTGCGGGGGGAAATGAAAATTTTATTGAATTGTGAACGAACCCATAGGGCTGCCTACGTATCCCATATCCCCTCTTAAAGAGGAATCAAGTCAGATGTAGTTCAAATCATATCATATAAGGAAATCATAAATGTTACACATAGTATCATTTTACTACATTTGAATTGATCGACTTCGGCCAAACTTCTCCGTCCATTTCTGGAAGTGTGAGGGATCCTCCTGTCAGAACTCGATGAACCATATATGGACCCTGCCAGTTAGGAGAGAACTTCCCTTTGGCTTCATCTTGATATGGGAAAATCTTCTTTAACACCAGTTGCCCTCCGTCTTGGTCTGACTCTCTTGTTGAAGGCTCGGGACATTCTGTTATGATAAAGCTGACCGTGACAAATTGCATTCATTCTCTTTCCATCTATAAGAGCCAACTGCTCGTAATGACTTTTAACCCATTCTACATCATTGAGCTCTGCTTCTTGTATGATCCTCAGGGAAGGAATTTCTACCTCAGCAGGAATGACCGCTTCTGTACCATAGACCAACATATAAACAGTTGTATCAGTTGATGTGTGGATTGTGGCGCGATACCTTAACAAAGCAAATGATAGCTTCTCATGCCACTGTTTATGCTTTTGTACCATATTTCTCAATATCTTCTTGATGTTCTTGTTGGCGGCTTCCACAGCTCCGTTTATCTGAGGCATGTAAGCTGTGGAATTCTTGTGTTTGATCTTGAAGGTTTCACACATAGCTTTCATCAGATCACTCTTGAGGTTGGAGCCATTATCGGTGATGATTGATTTTGGAATCCCGAATAGGCAAACGATACGGTCACGGACAAAGTATTCCACGACTTTCTTGGTCACTGCTCTGTCAGATGTTGCTTCAACCTATTTGGTGAAATAGTCAATTGCTACTAGGATAAACCTATGCCCGTTTGCACTTAGTTGAGGGTAACATTTTGTTGCAATTTCTGAGGCATAAGATTCACAAGTTGATTAGTTTTCCTTGTATATATTGTCGGTTCAGGAAGGGTAAGCAATTGAAAATGCATGCTTGGAGTACTAGCAACAAACACCACCCGTGGTCATTACTGTTTCATGTTTTGTAAATGAAGTCTAGAATAGGCTAAGGTTGCTTTAGTTGCTTGAGGACAAGCAAGAGTTTAAGTTGGGGGTGCTGATATGCCGGAGAATTTCAGCACATTTCACTACTAATTGCTTAGATTTTAGCTTCTTTTAATGCAATTATTTCCTTTACTTATGTAGTTTTGGTGTTTCTGCAATACATAAGGACTAAAGAACCAAGAACATGGAAATGGAAGCAAAAAGACAAGAAAAGAGCAAAATGTAGCAAAAATGTTGGTTTGCGATACACTATGCGATCACAGATCATAGATGCGAGCCGCAATGCACACTCAAATCGCAGACAAAAGCAGAGCTCTGGGTAAATCTCAAGTCAAGAATGCGGTCCATTATGCGACCACAGAACCTGTCTGCGAGCCGCAGAGTGGACCGCAAATCAACCATGAAGGTCATTGAAGGATGAATATGCGATGCAAAATGCGATCGCATTTCTGCAATGCATATCACATAATTGGAATGCGATAAAGATCTAAAAATAGCATTTCAGTCTACGATGGGAATGTTTAAGATGAGGACCGCATATATGCTTTGTGACGAGAATGCGTTCACATTTCGTACCTGAAAGGGTATTTTTATCCATTTTCTGTCCCGATTTTTAGTCCACTAAAAATAGATTTATGATGATTTTGTGGGCTCATCTTGTCTAGTCTTTGCACTACATTCCAAGACACTAATATTCCTCACTTTTGGAAGCTTTTGGGTGAAGATTCTCTACTTTGTAAGCTTTTATGACATTAAATACTCTTTGGATTTTGTATTGTAGCATGAGTAGCTAACTTTAAATACTAAGGTTGTGCACCCAAAATGGGTGTTATGTTAATGAATGTTTAACATTGAACATATATATATATATAATGGTTGGTTGATATTTATTTACTTCTTGTGCTTCATTTATTGTTGGTGGTTGCAAACATTAACAAGTACCATTAAATTCTACTTTGCTTGGGAAAGTGGGTTAGAATTTGGTAGAAGTAACTATCAAAGACTCAAGGCTTTAAACCTTGTTTAATAAAATCACTTAGGGATAATTGGGTTTTATTTGGCATATATTGATTTTTATTAATTGCAACTCTTTTACATTTGGGAAAATTATAAAGAGGAAATACAACCCAACTATTGGGAAATATTGGGTAGTCACTTAGACATAATTTGCATATCAAAAGAACTGACCATTAGAAATATATCACATTAACACCGATAGCATTACATTTCATTAAAGGGGACACAACCTTGGTTTCTTTAATCCTTTTAATTACATCTTCAATATTCCAACTAGTTGTTACTTCAAAACAAACTCAATTCATACTCTTGTCACTATTAATCCACACTCTTGTTACCGTTAACTGGATAGAATTACGACTTAAGTTGAGCAACACACTATTCTAGTAACCTTTTCACACCTATTCCCTGTGGGATTCGACCCCAACCTTGTTGGGTTATTATATTTGACATCGACCGCATTACACAAATTATAAATGTGTAATTTGAGCATATCAGGAACCAAGGCTTTCCATCTGCTTACTCCTAGACATAAGCACAGTAAGTTGGCTGATCGTGAATCTTTACTGGAATAGGGTCTATGAAGTTCTTATCTGGGTGCTGAATCATAGATGATAGAGTGGCCAATGCATCGGCAAACTCATTCTGGACTCTGGGGACATGCCGAATTTCTGTCTTTGTGAACCTCTTCCTCAACTCTTGTACATGATGCAAATATAGGAGTATCTTGGAGTTCTTTGTCGCCCATTCTTCTCGGACCTGATGTATAAGCAAATCCAAATCTCCAATCACTAGAAACTCTTGAATGTTCATGTCAGTGGCCATCTTGAGCCCTAATACAACCTTCGTACTCGGCCATATTGTTGGTGCACGGGAACCTGAGCTTGGCGGATACCAGATAATGCTAGCCGATTTCTAATACTAGGATTGCTCCTATGCCAACTCCTTTGAAATTTGTTGCTCCATCGAAAAACATCCTCTAACCATCATAGGACTTTTCAATGTATTCTCCTATGAATGATACCTCCTCATCGGGAAAATACGTCTTTAAGGGTTAGTATTCTCCATCCACATGGTTTTCAGCAAGGTGATCTATTAATGTTTGTCCTTTGATTGCTTTCTGAGTCATGTAGGCAATGTTGAATTCACTCAGCAGGATCTGCCACTTGGCTAGCTTGCCAGTGGGCATGGCCTTCTGAAAGATGTACCTCAATGGGTCCATTCTTGATATGAGATACTGGTGTAAGCACAGAAATAGTGCCTCAACTTCTGAGCTACCCAAGTCAGAGCACAACAGGTGCGTTAAAATAGAGAATATCGGGCTTTGTAGGGGTTGAACTTCTTGCTGAGATAATAGATGGCATGCTCTTTTCTCCCCGTTTCATCATGCTGCCCCAGAACGCAACCAAATGCTCCATCTAGCATCGCAAGGTCGAGTAACAAGGGTTTACCCGGCTCGGGCGGAACCAAAATTGGGGCGTTGACAAGTACTCCTTAATTCTCTCAAAGGCTTTTTGGTAGTCATCAGTCCATTTGGTAGCGACGTCCTTCTTTAGCATCTTGAAGATTGGCTCATATATGATAGTAGATTGTGCTATGAAGCGGCTGATATAGTTATGTCTCCCCAAGGAACTCATTACCTCCTTCTTGTTCTTAGGCGGTGGCAATTCTTGAATAGCTTTGACCTTTGATGGATCCAATTCTATTCCTCGATGACTCTCAATGAACCCGAGAAATTTTCAAGCTTGAACCCCGAAGGCACATTTTGCAGGGTTCAACTTCAAGTTGTACCTTCTCAATCTATTGAAGAATTTCCTCAAATATTCCATGTGATCAGTGGCTTTCTTGGACTTGATGATGATGTCGTCTACATACACTTCGATCTCCTTGTGTATCATGTCATGAAAAATGGTGGTCATGGCCCTCAAGTAGGTGGCCCCTGCATTCTTTAACCCAAACAGCATTATTTTGAAACAATACATCCCCCGCAGCGTAATGAAAGACATTTTCTCAGAATCTTCTTCATCCATCCATATCTGATGGTATCCAGTAAAACAATCAACGAACGACTACAGCTCATGCTTGGCACAGTTGTCAATCAAGTTGTGTATATTAGGCAAGGGAACGTCATCCTTTGGACTGGCCCGGTAGATATCCCGGTAGTCGACGCAGATTATAACCTTCCCATCCTTCTTCGGTACTGGCACAATATTGGCTAGCCATGTTGGATACTCTACTACCTTGAGGACCTTAGCTTTGACCTACTTAGTGACTTCCTCCTTGATTTTCAAACTAATGTCTATCTTGAACTTTATGATCTTTTGCTTCACTGGTGGACAGGCCGTATCAGTCGGCAATTTGTGGGCCACAATGGATGTGCTTAGACCAGTCACATCGTCATACGACCATGCGAATATGTCCTCATTTTACCTTAGAAATTCCGTATACTCTTCCTTTTTTTATGGTGACAAATGAACACTGATTCACGTTTCTTTGATGTTTTCTGCATCTCCCAGATTGACGATCTCAGTCTCGTCTAGGTTGGACTTAGGTCTATTCTAAAAATTCTCAACTTCTTTAACAATTTCTTCCGGTATATCATCTTCTTCTGAGTCTATGTCCGTTTGTTGCGTTGTCTCGTTACATGTCACAATCGTTGGTTCTTCAAGATAAGTAATAGTAATGTTGTTTAAATAAAGTAATGAGAGGAAATAATAAGAGAGATATTTGTAAGAAAATTGAAATACTTTTATAACTTCCATAAGTGTTTTGAACATCAGAGCTCTTTCTTGCGAAAAGCAAAGTGCGAAAGGAAAATAAAATAGTAAAGCAAAATAATGTGTGGTGCTTTGTTCAGCCTTGCTACCCTGAGGCATGCCAGGCTCTGGTGGTTCTGAAAGTCTATTTGTTGAGGCGTTCTCCTCTGCTTACAGCATGTATAGAAGGGCCTTCCTCCCCCTCCTCCTCAAAAATGACACAATAGCCAATATCATCCTCTTCTAAGAACAAATTCCTCATTGTTGCTAATGCTTCCTCTTTGTCTGACCCATAGATGACTTCGGCTGGTTGAAAAGTCTGTTCCAGATGGGGTATCGGTTGTTCCAATGGATAGTAAGGGCCACGTCAGGGTTCCATGCTTCTTGAGCTTGATGGTCTTAGCGATTCATTGTAGATTCTTGCCAAGTTCATACCCGCTCCAATTCAGTATGCTTTCAATTTTGTTATCCCACCATTTGTCTTTATCGACTGCATTGAATCGCTCGATGTGATGGTAAGTTTCCCCACCTAATCTTATTCCTCCAATTACTGGAATGGTCTTGCGGCTATATATGGGGTTGCTACAGTCACCATGAATGATCACCTCCTGGTGATTCTATTCAAATTTCACTATCTGATGTAGTGTTGATGCCACGGCCCTGGCAGCATGACTCCATGGTCATCCCAACAGTAGATTGTAAGAAGCCGGCACGTCTATCACTTGAAAACGTCAAACCAAGTGGGCCCCATTTGCAAACGTAGGCTAATTTCCCCAATAGTGGACCTTTGAGATCCGTCAAAAGCTTTGACGTCGATGGCCCCGTCCTTGATTTCATGCAACCCTTTTCCCAATGTTTTGAGTGTTACTAGAGGAAAAATGTTAATACTGGACCCTCTATCGACCAGGATCCGGGTGATAAAATAATCTTCGCACTACACAGTGATGTGCAATGCGTTGTTATTACTCAATCCTTCCGATGGCAGCTCATCCTCGTGGAAGGTGATTTTTTGACTCTCCAACACTTGTCCTACATGTTTGCCATTTCTCCTCCGGTGATGTTTGCTTGGTACATACGCCTCACTCGATACCTTTAACAAGGCATTCTTGTGTGCATCAGAACCTTGTAGTAAAGCCAGGATAAAGATCTGTGCCGGTGTTTTGTTCAGCTGGTCAATGACTGAGTATTCCTTGGATTGTATCTTTCTCTAGAGATCACCGGGTCCAGTTTTAATGGTGGCTTGTTGACCATAGGTCTGTTTACTTGACTCAGCCAAGCGTTCTGGGGTATAAATCCTGCCGGTTCTTTTCATATCCTGTGTTGCAACTGCTTTCCCGAACTTGGCCTTTCCTTTCCTTCTTTCCTCGGCTGTGTAATCCCATGGTATGGATTTTGTGTGGAATGGTGTTACGGTTGTCATTGCTACTGGAATAGGCACCCTTGCTTTGGAAGGTAATACTACAACTTCAAATGGCTCAGGCGCCTTCGGGGACCCAAACTTGACCTTAATTGGTGTTGGCATTTTTGCAGAGGCTGGTGTTTCAAACTCAAGTGGTATGGACATGTTCACCTCAACATCTTCAGAAGGCTGGATTTGGACTACAGTCGGATTCAGAGTGACTGTTGGTTACTTTGGGTCGTCACCTTCTGTGGTCAAACCGATTGATCCTTTATGGTCCCAATCACCTTCTATTTCAATCATAGAACACCTCCCCCTTTGTGGTCTGGTAGAGGGTTGTTGCAGACGTTCGGAGCAGTCTCCTTTGCTACGATGATCTTGTTATCTATCAAAGCCTGGATCTTGTCCTTTAGGGAGCGGCATTCATCAATAGTATGTCCCTTCATGCCAGGTGAGATTTAAGAGGGTTTGAGATTCAAAGGTGGCGGGCCAGGTGAGAATGTGGGATTAGGGTAGGTCTTTGGGGTTAAAAATGGTAAGGGGGATTTGTGGGCATTGATCAAAATGACCAACGGCCTGGATCAATTAATGCGAACCAGGAGGGCTTTAAACATTGGGTGGGGGACGGGTTAAAATTAGAATTGGGCTGATTTAATATGGGTAGAACTGGGTCGATTTAAGGGCTACAATTGAAATGAAATGGGGCTGTAATTGAAATGAACTGAGGCTAAATGTTAAATAGCCAGTTTTACCCTTTTAATTTATAAAAAATTGTAAAATAATTTTAGAAACAAATTAGAAGCACTGAACCAATAAGTAGTGTATAAATATTTATTTAAAAATGCTGAAACCAATTTTATAATTATAGAAATGCTATTAATCTTAAAATAGGCTAAAATTACAATTGTATGTAATTTAGCTTTGAAAATACCAAATAAATTTGTAAAAAATATAAAATCACCTTAAATGTATTTTGGTATTTATAAGAATAAAATAAATTATTCACCAATATTGATAGTTTTGGGAATAATTATTAATTTTGTACTGCTAAAATGGACAATAAATTGATTAAAAAATCTTTAAAAATTAGGAAAAATGCCAAAATACTTAGCTATGCTTATATATATATATATATATATATATATATATATATATATATATATATATATATATATGTTATTTTGAGAGTTTTTTGTATNTGTATATGAAAATTATATAGGAAAAAATTGGGTATCAATACTGTATACATTTGCTTACAACTGATTCAACCTACAAGAATTGCCATTTAATCATCAAAAAATACATCATTCAGAATCTGCAGCATTCAAACAATCTCTTGCATATGCAATAGATTCAGTACCTTTTGCTAATTATCAACATGAAGCAGGACAACCAATAATGGAAGCAGACAATGAGTATCAACCTTTTAGCATTACAGCTGCTTCAGAATATATAATGCTGCAACAATTACCCACTCCTCCAATAAATTCATACCAGTTTGTCGATGACCACGAAGAAGAAGGACAACTAATAATGCAAATTGACAACCAACACACAATCCAACAAAGTTTTTTGTTTCCTTCTGCAATGATAAGCAATAACGAAGATGAAGTAAACATGGAGCTTATACCAATAACATCAGATAGAATTGAATAAATTGTTGAAACTTCTAGTGCTTCTCAGAAATCAAGAAAAAGAGTGAGGAGAAAGCTAAAAGAATCTCCACCATGTAAAATACTTAGGCACGATACATTGCCTGAGGAAGTAAGAGTCAGATCAATTTTTGAGAACAAACAAAATATGACTAAATTTTTCTATAGCTTGGAGATAAACCAGAAAGTTGAATTCACTGTTGTTAGATCATGTTCAAAGAGATACGAACTGAAATGCATCGTGGAGAAATGCGGTAGGAATGTATGTGCTACCAGAATAAAAAATCCCACACTATTCAGTGTATTAAAATATCATAATAACCATGAATGCTCGGTTGATGCAAGAAAATCAGATCAGAAGCATGCTACATCAAATTTTATAAGTGAACAAATTATAGAACATATTCGAGACAAAAATATAGAGGTTATACCAGCCTTTGTAGAAAATGAAATGAAAATGAAATGAAAAAGATATTTGGAATTGACACATGGCGCGCTATTCAAAAAGATGTTGCTTGCATAAGGGAAACACCGGAAGAGAACTACCAGATTCTTCCTTCATACCTACACATGATGGTTCACAAAAACCCAAGAACGTACACAAGCATAAAAAGAGATGAGCAAAATAGGTAAGCAAAACAATACTAACCATCAGCCTAAAGTTTTAAATATTCCTATTTGAAAAACTTCACACCTTATGAATTGTTTTTTGTGTTTCACTGTACAGATTTGCTTACATGTTCTTTTCTCCGGCGACATCATAGCCGGTTGGTCCTACTCTCGACCCGTTATTGCAATAGATGCAGCATTTTTAAAGTCAAAATACCATGGTGTTCGATTTGTTTTTGTATCAAAGGATGTAAACAATCAAATCTTTCCTTTATCTTTTTGTGTAGCATATTCAGAAAACAATGAGGCATACATTTGGTTCTTCGGGGAAATGAGAAAAGTAATTCAAGTCCATCGTGAACTGGTTTTCTTGTCAGATAGAAACCAAATCGATCGCAAATGGGATTAGAAAAGTTTATCCTGAAGCTCACCGAGGTATATGCCTCTATCACTTTGAGAAAAATTTAAATTAAAGACATGCAAAAGCCACGGTAATAAATCTTTTTCAAAGTTCTGCAAGGTTGTACAAATGTAAAGATTTTAATCAGTTAATGTCCCAACTCAAAAGTGTTGACAAGAAAACATACAATTACATAATGGAAGAGCCTCCATAGAGACAGGCTCGATCGTGGTTCCCATGGCGACGTTATGATATGCTAACAACAAACATGGTAGAATCAATTAATTGCATTTTACTAAAAGCGAGAGAGATGCCTATTTTAAGAATATTAGATTTCATCCAAGAAAAATTGCGAGAGTGGTTTTACGAACGGAGAAATAAAGCAAATAAAACTTTTCACAGAGTATCGATATGGGCAAAAGAAGAGATTACTAAGAAGATGGACTTGGTTTGCAAAATATTTGTGAGTATATTTATTAACTTCAGCTTTTTATATCTATTGCAGTGATTTACTTCTTACAATTAAAAAACATCATACTTATTCTTTTTAAAGCAACGGTACACTAAGATAGTTTATCTTAATTTTTTATTCCTTCTTAGGTGTTCAACCTTGATTCAATGTTGTTTAGAATAAATAGTGAAGGAATTAAATTTATTGCGGAACTAAAAAAGAGAACTTATGACTGCTTGGAATTCCAACTTGATGAATTGCCCTATCCACATGCAATTGCAGCTATTAATAAGATATATTTGCAAAAATCTGATTACTGCTCAAATTGATATTCAAAGGAAAAATGGTTGAAAATATATGAAGGACATGTGAATACCGTGGGAGATCAAAAATCATGGAATATTCCATAAAATGTAGAATTTGAGATCACAAAATCTCCCGATGTAGAGATTTTACAAGGAAGAAGAAAAGAGAAGTGGCATATCCCTGCGACTTAATCAGTACCATTGAAGTCTACCAAATGCAGTCGATGTAAACAACTTGGGTATAACAGAACAACTTGCTTGTCTTCTCCAGCACCTCATCCATATTCCAAGAAACATACTGAAAATACTCCAACCTTCAATAAACCATGGTCTGATTCAGACTTTTATTATTGTATGACAAATTTGAAATGTGATTTTTTTTAATAAGAATAAAAAAAGCTCTTGGACTATTTTATATACTGCTAAAGTACAAATCACTCATTTTTGTTGCGCAAGCTTACACGTTTGGTTGCATTTTAAAAAAGTACGTATTGACTACAGCGAGAAAAAACTTCAGGTTACAGTATGTGAAATACATATCCTTAACACACACACGCGCACGCGCGTACAACACAAAAAAAAATGCATATACAAACAAAAAACTTTAGCATCTCTAAGCTAAAGTTATAGAAAATGAACGTAATAACTTCAGCATATTCTCTAAGTTTTATTACTTCCACCAGCCCATATCTGACCATCCTTAGTTCGATTGTCTTTCCCCTCACGGGAATAAAACACTGAATCTCTTGATTACACACTGAGTAAACCTCCCTTCAAGTCATTCACTGCCCCGACACGTAGGCAATCATCCTACCATCATATCACTACTGCGCAACATTCGCTCATAAGCATCATGGCAACTTGTGCCTAATCTCAGAGCTCTCAAAGTACCTGCTGAGCCGAAACAACAGAATATCCTTCCACAAGGCGATGATAATAGCCCAAATAACCCCGCAGGGAGAAACACCCGCACCACATCCTTAGTGCAATTAAAATTCTTCAACTCTGGATTTATAACAAGCGCTTCGCGTCGTGTAGGATTGAGTAGGAAGGAACAAAGGCATAAGCCTTAAAGGAATCAAATCGTACGATAAGGAATCAAGAAGGGAAGTACTCCTAACAATTTTACAACCTCCCGAGGATAAGTACAGAAGTCTCCGTACCGATCCGCGAGAATCTACTAGACTTGCTCATGACTCGTAAGACCCTAGGAACCTGGTGCTTTGATACCATGTTGTCACGACCCAAAATCCATTAAGGGTCGTGGTGGCGCCGGACACCGCCATCAGGCAAGCCAACCAAGAATGAATAATTTAAATTCCAGTTTTAGTATTTGCGGAAATCTTTTTTCTTATACGCTGAATATTAAACAATAAATATTTTACGAAAATGAACATAAAGTCAATAAAGGGCTTAATACTGAATAATCCAAAAATCCTCCCAGAACCCGGTGTCACAAGTGCATGAGCATCTACTGATAGAGAAATAAAATACAACATCCGTCTGAAATACAGTGGACAAGAAATAAATACAATATGCTGAAAGGGACTACGCTAGCTGTGGGTCAAATAATGCAACTCACCTAGTCCCAGAATCTTCCGCGCTACTACGCCCAGTAGGCTGCTGGAGATACATATATCTGTGCCAATAAAATGCACAAAAGTGTAGTATGAGTACGTAAGCAACGTGTACTCAATGAGTATCCCGCCTAATCTCGAAGAAGTAGAGACGAGTTGGTCAACTCTGACACTTACTAGAGGTCAATTAACAATATACTAAAAATGTGAGGAAATCACGGAGCTATATAGCATTTATAACACAGAGCAAGAAAACGGGTAACACCTTTTCAAATAATAAAGGGGTTCCGAGATTTTACTTTTCATTATCTTATTGATTCGTATCAAGCCATGAAAGGCAATGCCAACATTTAAAATTCTTAGGCAATAATATATATATCATGCGCAAATCATGCCGATGCGACGGCCCGATCCAACAGAAATAAACTATGCACTTGCCGAGGATCGACGGCGCGCCTATAGATGCATCTATTTAATCTGATGAGGCGTTCGGCCCGTTCCAAAATAAACACATAGAGACATTCATTCAAGAAGCCAACATGGGGCAATTATTCAAAGAAAGCTAATTGTCTTTTAACAACATAAGAAAATGAGGTTTAGATCTTTTTAGAAATTCATTTACTATTTTGATGTGGTTTAAGAAATTCAAATATCCATAAGATTACAAATATTCAAAGTATAGCATGATTTTGGGTCCTAGACTATCAGGACAATAGCATAATAGTAGCTACGCACGGACACTCGTCACCTCATGCATACGCAGCCCCCGCAAATAGGAGCACATAATCAATTGTTTCACCTATTGGGACAGTTCCCTCTTACAAGGTTAAAAAGGAGACTCACCTAGCTCTGACGCTCCATAATCGGCATTCCACGCCCCTCAAAGACTCTAATTGATGCACCACACTCCAAAACTAGCCAACGATTAATATATGCTAAAATATTCATTACAATCTAATTTATAGAAACTTCTAATTCCAATCAAAAAGTTGACCCAAACACCCTCGGGCCCACATGCCCGGAATCCGAAATTTTTTGAAAACAAAGATTACCCATGACCTTAGGAACTCAAATATATAATTTTCACTAAATTCCATACTCAATATCGTGGTTAAATTCCAAGAATTTAATTTCTAGGTTTTTCCCTAAAACCCCAAATTTTTCTACACAATTCAAGCATAAATCCATACATAATTGATGTATTTAACTCATAATAGGTGGGGATATCTTGCCTAGTCATTGATGATGAAAATCCTCTCTTGAAGCTCCCCAAAAATCGCCCAAGCCAAGAAAATGTGTGAAGAAATGGCAAAAATCCCGAGTTTAAACAATCATTCTACCCCAGCATTTTTCGCACCTATGGTCCAACGACCGCTTCTGCGGTTCCGCAGGTGCGGTTAAAATGCTGCATCTGCGGTCTCCCCTGGGCCTACCCCTTTTTGCTTCTGCGACCGCACCTCCGCAAATACGGTTCTGCTTCTGCGGAATAATGATCGCATCAGCAGTCCGCTACAGTTGCCCTTCATTCCGCATCTGCGACCACTCTACCGCAGGTGCGGTCCCGCATCTGCGGAAACATGATCGCATCTGCGGCCCCTTCTCTTCTTAGTCCAAATTCGCTTCTACGGCTCCCTTTCCGGTTCTGTAGGGCCGCTTTTGCGGTTAGCCCACCGTAGAACGAAAAATACAGCAACCAGATCCTTCATCCCTCTTCCAAGTTCCAAATTCGGTCTGTTAACCATCCGAAATCCACCCGAGGCCCCCGGGACCCCAACAAAACATACCAACCAATCCCAAAACATATTACGGACTCACTCGCAGCCTCAAATCACATCAAACAATGCTAAAATCCTGAATCGACCTCCAATCCAAACTTAATGAACTTCAAAATTTCAAACTTCTATTTCTGATGTTTAAACCTATCAAATCACGTCCGATTGACCTCAAATTTTGCGCATAAGTAATATTTGACATTACAGACTATTCCAACTTTCGGAATCGGATTCAGACCCTGATATCAAAAAGTCCACTTCCGGTCAAACTTCTCAAAAACCTTCAATTTTCTATCTTTAGCCAAATGATTTCGAAATGACCTACATACCTTCGAATTCACTTTCGATCGTGCCCCCAACTCCAGAATCACCATACAGAGATATTCACAGTCTCGGAATCCCAAATGGACATCGATAACACTGAAATTCACTTCAAGCCAAACTTATGAAATTTCTTCTAAAATGCTAACTTCCACAATAGGCACCAGAAAGCTCCCGGGTTATCCAAAACCAAATCCGAGGATACGCCCAAGTCCGAAATTATCATACGAACCTGCTGGAACCTTTAAATCCTGATTCCGAGGTCGCTTACTCAAAATTCCAATTATAATTCATTCTTTCAACTTTAAGCTTCCGAAATAAGAATTCTCTTTCCAAATCCACTCTGAACTTCCCGGAGATTTAATTCCGTCCACGCGTACAGGTCATAATACCTGAAATGAAGTTGTTCATGGCCTCAGACTGCTAAATGGAGCACTAGGACTCAAAACGACCGGTCGGGTCGTTGCATTCTCTCCCACTTAAACATATGTTCATCCTCGAACGTGCTGAAAACTACACTGAAGTAGTCTGAAATCGCTGTTTAACTTCTCATGCACCTTCTCGTGCCACCATAACTCAGTTGAGCACATCAGCTCGATGAATCCTAAAGATATTCCCTTGTGTTCAAGCAAATAAGCCTTAGAGCCCAATTCCAACATCCGGGATTCTATACCCGACCTGTTCTCACTCTAAGATCACCATATTAATCACTACACCCTATACCTAAACATGACTACATAAGTGTGATGAATTCATACTTTGCATCACTTTACTCACTGGACCACAATAACATTTTCTGATCAACTTAGTCAAATTCCTACTAATCTGATGCTCCCATTGCACCCCATGACTTATACCGGTCTTACTCCAACCTTTACAATACCGCCATGACGGAAGAGATGTGCAGAAATTCATAACCAACTACCGAGTCAACAAATCGTTCGGCCTATACCCCTGACAGAACCATCACCTCATTCAGGACCAAATAATGGTCTTATCCCCATAAGTTACTTCATATACTCAGATTGCACAGATCCTAAATCCAAAATTCTCGCCTCTCCCAGTACGAACTGTTCAGGCAATAAGCCACCCCAGACATAATCAAAAGTCTTATATGATGTTACCGTGTGCCAATAGGCCACCAATTCGAATTCGATACAAAAGGAAAACGAACTCTGGAAGGAATTACCTAACTCACGCACTAATACGGACTTTCCTTAGAAAATCGGAAGCAAGGCACACAAAATAGCTTATAGAAAACTATACTCAACATCACACTGTTCCGGCGTGCAACCCGATCCACACATAGATCTCACATAAGGAGATGCACATCGAGCCAAATTTTCTCATTACAACAAAATACCGAATATCGTTCATTAGCATGTTGAATGCATAATAACATCCCTGAGGGAACATATAGCGCCATAAGCTACAAAACTCAAGCACAACTGAGGTGCAATATACAATTTGAATCTCAAGAGCCATATTGCTCATAATTCATCATTTCTATTCGGATCCTCAACCCATAAGAAATTCCTCAATCCGTCTAACAAATCACACGGTGCAATGCATCACTACATGAAATATTTGACAACGAAATAACACCCAGACTACTCCATAAGGAGCGCATTACTGAAATGAACACAACTGGCCTGACATAGAGCCCAAGTACATATTTAAACCCATCCACCGACCTCGAGTCGATCCTGATCATATCAAACTAAGCCAATAACCTTTAAAAGGTCCATACTAATTTCCCTCTTCTCATAACACACAAGGACAACCATCATAACACGAGTACTCATCCACGGTCCACAACTCAGTAATGGAGTGCCCTCCAGGCATATATCCTCAACTCATCGATATCATCACAAATCTTCATACTTGGTTTAATTTCTTCAATCAATCAAGTGACTACATGCCACACTTATACGATCTTCCTGTGGGACTCACTCCCACAACCTTCCGAAATGCATAATAGGTCCACACATCCAAACCACCTGCCACACTAATGCTGAAAAGCGATCAAGAATCCCTAACCAGGATGCAAAGCCCTTTTCACAAAACACCGATCTCAGGTGACACTGATGACAATACCACTCACTTTAGACATCGAAACTCCTTTTGTGCTCATCCGAGCTCGTGACATCCTTGTGAGCACTGAACTACAACCTTGACTTTTCACTTTAAATCACGTACTAGTCACTGCACCCAACATGCCAATGTATGATAGAACATGAACCTTATCATAACCCGGAACTACTAATTGGTCAACACTTCATCACATAAAAGCTTTTCACTGAACTCACTTTAGGAAAAACATAGCAACACACAGGCAAATTCTTATAACCGTGGAAATACACAAATCTCTAAGTAGTGGTCTAAGGCACCATAGCCCTTCCGAAATCCACTTCCACATAACAAGCCATACAGTAGGATGCTTCAGAATAATATCAATTACGGTGGCTTATAAGCCTCATACGCGCCACCACAGATCACTTCCATAACTTAATCACGTTGAAAATCCTGATCACTACCATCAACATGCCAACTAAATTATGTCTAACCAATATATCTCCTTTCGATTCACCCCGATTGCCTTAGAAATAATACTAATTCCATCCAACATATAACATACTCCATCTGCACTCATCTCGAGTGACCTTGAATCACGAGACCATGCTGTCTCAAATCCCACGAACTATTTCATATCTCTCAAATACTATGCCGCAAGTTAAAATATCATAGAACATTCTGGGCACCTTGTCATAAGCTGCTACAAAGCTTGATCCTTAACGGTACTTATAGGTTCGAAATCATTAGGCACCACACTTTATCCTTTGATTTTCACTAGGAACGCTGTTGAGAGCCACCCGCTCTGATTTGGCCCCAAATATAATCAATTCCATAAATCTTCTAGCACATGGATGCCCCATGTCACGACCCCAATCCCGATTGTGATGGCGCCCAACACGATTTCTAGGTAAGCCCAACCATTTGAACACTCTCAACCCAAAAACAAAATCTCATTACCAGTTGATTAAGTTAATTTAGCAGTTAACAAGATTAATAATCCGATAGTAAATAGAAACAACACGGAAAACTAGAATAACTATCAAAACAACTCCCAACAGATCTGGGGTCACGAGTTTAGAGACTCTAATACAACTGAGTAGAAAAATCAAAGCATAAAAGAGTATAGGATGCGAAATCAAAAGAGATAAGGGGAGGAGTCAGGTCCTACGGACGCCAAAAAACTACCTCGACAACTCCTGAGATAATCTGAAGAGCAGCAATAATGCTACTAAGCCTCCAGAACACCTGCATCTACACACATGGTGCAGGGAGTAAAGTGAGTACTCCAACTCAGTGAGTAATAGGCATATATAATGACTGAAGATAAGAATTCACGAAATACCACAATGTAAAGCTATAACCAGCAATTCAGCATAACTAACGGTGAAATAGCAACAAAACAATGATAGGCAGATCAGATAAATATCAATGCATGAATGCAATGCAATGTACATAACCGCTGCGGTGCCCAGCCCGATCCATTTGGGTACCCCCGCTCACTGCAGGGGTTCAGACTCTGGAGGGGCTCCTACAGCCCAAGCGCAATATCATCATAACATCGCTGCGGCGTGCAGCCCGATCCATACTCAGTCTAGAATATGCAAGTGAGCCACTAGGGCGATGTCAAGTAATAGCTCTCAGCTCCAAACATCAGAAAATGTAGTTTAAGTTTTAAAACCATAGAAGTATGACTAGACATCTCAAAATAGTGTTTAACTCTGGACTGAAATCATTTAACATGCTAAGTATCATGGAAACAGTGATAATAATCCCTAAAAGGTTCAAGTAATCGGCACAAAGCCCAAATATATCCATAAAATCCAAGTAGGATGATTACCAATCAATCTCTAGTCAAGAACACAGTATGAACATCACTCGGGACGGACTAAGTCGCGGTCCCCAATCACAAACGACCATGCACTCATCATAGAGTACGTGTCTCGCCTCAATATAGCATCACAATGCGATATACCGGGGTTTCAAACCCTCAGGTCATCATCTACATCTATTACTCACCTCAAGCCGGCCACAAATCTAGCTCGCTATGACTTTTCCTCTCAAATCAACCTCCTCGCATGCCGAATCTGATCAAAACCACAAGGAATACATTACTATAGGTCAAAGAAACATAACCCAATTGAAAAGACTCGAAAAACACCAAAAATCACGAAGTTGGCAAAACCCGAGCCCCGGGCCCACTTCTCGAAAAATTACAAAATTTACATCACTAGAAACCTCGTCTCACCACGAGTCTACACATATCAGATTTACCAAAATCGGAGTCCAATTGTCCCTCCAAATTCCAATTTTAACTAAGAATTTCTCAAGCCCTAACTTACCCCATTTTTGATGAATTTCCACCAATTTACATGTTAATCCTACCATAAACTTGAATAATTAGGCCAAGGGACTTACCTCCAATCGATTCTCAGTCAAAACCCTGAAAACATCTCGCCCAAAACTCTCCAAGTCGCTCAAAAATGGTGGAAATTACCTCTTGTTAGCGGATGAAATATAACATTTAAACCCTTCTATCCACCGTCGTTTTTCGCTTCTGCGGTCCCGCTTCCGCTTATGCGAGACCGCTTCTACGGCCAAAACCCTGCTTTTGCGGTTTTCATTTAAAAGTCCAACTTCCGCTTATGCGACTAGGATTCCGCTTCTGCAGATCGCCCAAAACCGCTTTTGTGGGCCCGCTAATGCGAACCACGTTCCGCTTCTGCGGAACTTCTCAACTCCACACGAAAATCGGTTCTGCGCTCCTTTATCCGCTTCTGCGGTCCATTTCCACATAATCGGAAATACCAGATGACAACAAAATGAACCTAGAGCAAAACTTCAAAAGTCTCATTTAATCACCCAAACTCACCCCGAGGCCCTCGAGACCTCAACCAAAAACACCAACACATCCTAACATCTCATTAAAACTTGTTCCAACCCTCAAAACACATCAAACAATGCTAAAACCATTAAATCACATCGGATTCAAGCCTAAGTTTCATAAAAACTTCCGAATTGCACATTTGATCAAAAACCCGACCAAAACACCGCCGAATGACCTGAAACTTTACACATATATCCAAAATCACCTAACGGAGATACTGCAACTTCTGAAATTCAATTCCGACCCTCGGATCAAAATCTCACCTATCAACCAGATTTCGCCAAAATACTAACTTCGCCAATTCAAGCCTAATTCTACACCGGACCTCCAAAATCACTTCTGATCACGCTCCTAAGTCACAAATCACCTCCCGAAGCTAACCAAATCACCAAAATTCACATTCAAGCCCTCTAACTCATAAGTCAACATCCGGTTGACTTTTCCAAACCAAGCCTTCCTTAAAGAGACTAAGTATGTCACTTCCTATCCAAACCAATCCAATTCGACTCTAACACACCCGATGATAATAATGGAACACGAAGAAGCAATAATTGGGGAAAATGGGGCTGTAATACATGAGACGACGGGCCTGGTCGTTACACCCCATTAGTGAAGCACCTGGCAGAATCACTTCCCTGGGAACCCACATCTTTACAAAGCACAATCCTGAATCCTTCCTAAAGTTTGAAAATGGGCCAATAAGGCCAACGATAGCCCACCTTTAATAATTCCTTTGCTCAAATTACCACTTATGGTCTTCCCGTAGCTGGAATAGCCCATCGATATGCTAATAGACAAAAATCTCCCAAGTAGTTAACAATGCAACCTAATCATAAGCGGTGGGACTCTCCCACTTAGCATGATGCCATCATATCACAAATCTGGAATTCACCCGTCCTCTTTATCTCTTATTTACATAACCTCGCTCAATCAACCGCCAAATTTCTCGAAATCTTTCAGTAAAACACCCTTCTTATATTCAGACTCATCAAAAATATTTGCACAACTAATTTCTTTGCTATCTAACCAATAGGATTCTTCGCATAAGCCTCGCCAACCACGCGACCGCTAGCCTGCTCACTTGGGTAACCCACCTATAAAAGATCTCCCCAGCATCTTCTAATACCGCTGCATAGGGTATGATCACTTCGACATCAATAACCCATCCTGAGCCTGAGCTCACTATCCAACTACACATGTCCATTTACCCCCCGTGGACATCATTTAAATGCGCAGCAACATCCTTCCAATTCAAAGTTATGTCGCATCCTTCTTCACTTAAGCGGCTCCTTTCCGTTATATCAAATTTCCTGCCGCATGATAGCCCATACTTCTAATTAATTTTGTAGGCTTCAATCGCCAGCCACTAAAATCCCAAATTATTCTAAACTCTCCTTAAGATAGGTGGTCATCCCACTACAAGGCACATATGCGACTCCACCGCTCTCCCACTTCGGCGGAACTGATCCCCTTAATCGATTACTCGGCCTTCCAAAAACTTTAGCCACCACCTGAAACTTTCCACATGTCCTTCCTCATACTTTGCTGCACACTTGTTGTCTTAAACAAAATCTATCTTCGTGGCACCTGAACCCACAATTGCTGCTAACTTAAACCTTTCTGAAGGTCTTCTTTATCGAACCATCAACATGAGAAATACTGATTCAATCCTGAACTACCGCATCTTGCGATATCTGACAGTTGTGAATCCAATTCTATCTCACGATATCTTGCCCCAAAGGAGAATTGTAGAAGGTCATAACACCGACAAACTTAGTACGTTCAATTAGGACAACTTAGCACGTTCAATTATTGCAAATACCAAGCCTCATTACTTCCACCAGCCCACATCTGACCATCCTTAGTTTGATTGTCTTTCCCCTCCCGGGAATAAAACACTGAATCTCTTGATTATTCACTGAGTAAACCTCCCTTCAAGTCATTCAATGCCCCGACACGTAGGCAATCATCCTACCATCATATAACTACTATGCAACATTCGCTCATAAGCATCATAGCAACTTGTGCCTAACCTTAGAGCTCTCAAAGTACCGATGCTGAGCCGAAACAATAGAATATCCTTCCATAAGGCAACGATATTAGCCCAAATAACCCCGTAGGGAGAAACACCCGCACCACATACGTAGTGCTATTAAAATTCTTCAACTCTTGATTTATAAAAAGCGCTTCACTTCATGTAGGATTGAGTAAGAAGAAACAAAGGCATAAGCCTCAAAGGAATCAAATTGCATGATAAGGAATCAAGAAGGGAAGTACTCCTAACAGTTCGGAAGCCTCCCAAGGATAAGTACAGACGTCTCTGTACCGATCCGTGATACTCTACTACACTTCCTCATGCCTCGTGAGACCCTAGGAACTTAGTGCTCTGATACCATGTTGTCACGACCCAAAATCCACTAAGGGTCGTGGTGGCGCCGGACACCACCGTCAGGCAAGCCAACCAAGAATGCATAATTTAAATTCCAGTTTTAGTATTTGCGAAAATCATTTTTCTTATACGCTGAATATTAAACAATAAAGATTTTACGAAAATGAACATAAAGTCAATAAAGGGCTTAATACTGAATAATCCAAAAATCCTCCCAAAACCCGGTGTCACAAGTGCATGAGCATTACTGATAGGGAAATAAAATACAACATCCGTCCGAAATACAGTGGATAGGAAATAAATACAATATGTTGAAAGGGACAACGCTAGTTGCGGGCCACCTCGAATAATGCAACTCACCTAGTCCCAGAATCATCCGCGCTGCTACGCCCAGTAGGCTACTAGAGATACATATACATGTGCAACAAAAATGCACAGAAGTGTAGTATGAGTACGTAAACAATGTGTACTCAATGAGTATCCCGCCTAATCTCGAAGAAGTAGAGACGAGATGGTCAACTCCGACACTTGATAGAGGTCAATTAACGATATACTAAAAATTTGAGAAAATCACGGATCTATATAGCATTTATAACACAGAGCAAGAAAACGGGTAACACCTTCTCAAATAATAAAGAGGTTCCGAGATTTTACTTTTCATTATCTTATCGATTCGTATCAAGCCATGAAAGGCAATGCAACATTTAAAATTCTTAGGCAACAATATATATATCATGCACAAATCATGCCGAGGCGACGGCCCGATCTAACAGAAATAAATTGTGCACTTGCAAAGGGTCGATGGCGCGCCTATAGATGCATCTATTTAATATGTAGAGGCGTTCGGCTCATTCCAAAATAAACACATAGAGACATTCATTCAAGAAGCCAACATGGGGAAATTATTCAAAGAAAGCAAATTCTCTTTTAACAATATAAGAAAATGAGGTTTAGATATTTTTAGAAATTCATTTACTATTTTGATGTGGTTTAAGCAATTCAACTATCCATAAGATTACAAATATTCAAAATATAGCATTTTTTGGGTCCTAGATTAATCGAATAATAGCATAATAGTAGCTACGCACGGACTCTCATGACTTCGTGAGTACGCAGCCCCCGCAAATAGGAGCACATACTCAATTTTTTCACCTATGGGGACAGTTCCCTCTTTCAAGGTTAGAAAGGAGACTCACCTCGCTCCGAAGCTCCATAACCGGCATTCCACGCCTCTCTGAAGACTCTAATTGATGCACCACGCTCCAAAACTAGCCAACGATTACGCAAATCCATTAATATATGCTCAAATATTCATTACAATCTAATTTGTAGAAACTCCTAATTCAGATCAAAAAATTGACCCAAACACCTTTGGGCCCACGTGCCCCGAATCCGAAATTTTTCTAAAATAAAGATTACCCATCACCTTAGGACCTCAAATATATAATTTTCACTAAATTCCATACTCAATATCGTGGTTAAATTCCAAGAATATAATTTCTAGGGTTTTCCCTCAAACCCGAAGTTTTTCTACACAATTCATGCTTAAATCCATACATAATTGATGTATTTAACTCATAATAGATGGGGATATCTTACCTTGTCATTGATGATGAAAATCCTCTCTTGAAGCTCCCCAAAAATCGCCCAAGCCAAGAAAATGTGTGAAGAAATGGCAAAAATCCCGATTTTGAACAATCATTCTGCCATAGTATTTTTCGCACCTATGGTCCAATGACCAGTTCTGCGGTTCCACAGGTGGGGTTAAAATGCCGCATCTTCGGTCTCCCCTGGGACTCCCCCTTTTTGCTTCTGCGACCGCACCTCCGCAGATGCGGTCCCGCTTCTGCGGAACATTGACTGCATCTACGGTCCGCTCCAACTGCCCCTCATTCCACATCTGTGACCACTCTACCGTAGGTGCGGTCCCGCAGGTGTAGTCCCGTAGGTGTGGTCCCACATCTGTGAAAACATGACCGCATCTGTGGTCCCTTCTATTCTTAGACCAATTCCTCTTCTGCGGCTCCCTTTCCGCTTTTGCGGGGCCGCTTCTACGGTTTGCCAACCGCATAAGCAAAAATACCAGCAACCAGATACTTCAGCCATCTTTCAAATTCCAAATTCCATCCGTTAACCATCCATAATCCACCTGAGGCCCCCGGGACCCCAACCAAACATACCAACCAATCCCAAAACACATTATGGACTCGCTTGCATCCTCAAATCACATCAAACAACGCTAAAATCATGTATCGACCTCCAATCCAAACTTAATGAACTTCAAATTTTCAAACTTCTATTTCCGATGTTTAAACCTATCAAATCATGTTCGATTAACCTCAAATTTCGCGCACAAGTCATATTTGACATTACGGACCTATTCCACTTCCAGTTAAACTTCTCAAAACCTTCAATTTTCTATCTTTAGCCAAATGATTTCGAAATGACCTACTAACCTCTGAATTCACTTTCGATCGCGCCCCCAATTCCAGAATCACCATACGGAGCTATTCACAGTCTCGAAATCCAAAACGGAGATCGATAACACTGAAATGCACTTCAAGCCAAACTTATAAAATTTCTTCTAAAATGTTAACTTCCACAATAGGCGCCAAAACACTTTTGGGTTATCCAAAACCCAATTCGGGCATACGCCCAAGTCCGAAATCATCATACGAACCTGTTGGAACCTTCAGATCCTGATTCCGAGGTCGCTTACTCTAAATTCCAATCCTAGTTCATTCTTTCAACTTTAAGCTTCCGAAATAAAAATTCTTTTTCCAAATCAACTCTGGACTTCCCGGAGATTTAATTTCGACCACGCGTACAGGTCATAATACCTTAAATGAAGTTGTTCATGGCCTCAGACTGCTGAACAGAGCACTAGGACTCAAAATGATCGGTCGGGTCATTACAAGCAAAGCAAATACAAACGATAATAAGGATAATTCAAGAAAAAGCTAAGAAGAAAGAGAATGAGAATTAGATTGATACAAAAAGAGATGAGGACAACATACAAAAGTAACGCATGTACAAACAAAAACTTAAGCATCTCTAGGATGAAGTTATATAAAATGAACTTAATAACTTCAACATATTCTCTAATCAATATGTTGAAGTAAACAAAAAAGCATAGCATAAAAACATAAAAAATGATTAAAAGAACTAAGCATCATCACCATCATCAGCAGGTACCCGAGCAAAAGACCACTATTCATGTCGTTTTGCAACTTGGCATAGTCGTCCCCGATGGGAAACTTAAAACTATCAAATTGCTGCACGACCTTGTCAAACGAGGCTGAATAACCTCCACAACTACGTTCCAAGTTAAGCCTGTTCTGGAATGATTCATTGGCAAAAAACTGTGGTCTGATTCTCTCCCAATCAGCCTTCATTTGATCCCACAAATGCATAAAGTTAGACATCGATACGTTATTGTACCACTCACACTTCAAACTCTCTCACTACTGCATAATTTCATCCATTGTAGGCTTCCTACTTCTGCTTGCACTAGACATTCTTTCTTTAACAAAAGCTAAAAGGCTAAGGATGAATATAAATTAAAAGAAATATGATGGAAGTCTATGAATGACTAGAAAATTTTCAAGTGAAGATATTGTTAATATATCCAAAGAGTGTACCTAATCAATTTAATATCTATAAATGTAAAAGTAACTTTTCAGGTGTTTTTACTGTTTTACGTTCAGAGAAATTGAATGAAACAAGATAAGTAGGTGGTAAAATAAGTACGTAGTAAATGCAAAAAGAAATGTAACTTCATCCCTAATCAGCCCACAGTTTTTCTGTAGTAAAAAAATAACTTCAGCCTGAAAATTTTCCACACAATCAATGCAAAAGCAAAAGATGAAGTAGGTGATAAAAGTCAAAAAATAGCTAGTAAATGCAAAAAAGATAAGTATCAAGTTAAAAAAATGCCAAAACATGATGAAGTTTTTGTCATAAGCTTTTTCAAAATCTTCAGTAGAAACTGTTAAAGTTATTTAGATCATTTCTGAACACTTCAGGACATAATAAGCTGAAGTTTTTTGTCATGGATTCAATAGTTTTGTCATAAAAACTTTTTCAAAAAATTTCAGCAGTAGATGCTGAAGTTATGTAGTTGATTTCTAAAAACTTCAGTACTTAATAAGATAATATATTTGTCCTGGATTCAATAGTTAAAGCTTTTTCAAAAAAATTTCAGCAGAAGATGCGGAAGTTATTTAGTTCATTTCTAAAAGTTCAGCACTTGATAAGCTGAAGTTTTGTCTTGGACTCAACAATTTTTGTCGTAAAGCTTTTTCAAAAACATCAGCAGAATATGCTGAAGTTATTTAGTGCATTTCTAAAAACTTCAGCACTTGATAAGCTGAAGCTTTTGTCCTGGACTCAATAGTTTTTGTCGTAAAACTTTTTCAAAAACTTCAGCATAAACTGCTCAAAATATTTAGTACATTTCTAAAAACTTCAGCACTTGATAAGCTGAAGTTTTTGTCCTATGGTCAACACTTTTGTTATGAATTTTAACCAAAACTTCAGCTTAAAAAGCAGAAGTTATTTACTTCATGCTGAAATTTAGCATGTTGAAGTTTAGCATGTTGAAGTTCAACAAAAATGTACTTAAAATTCATGAAAAAAGAAACAAATATATTTTATTCAATCCAAGTCAACTAAAAAACTAATAAATTCGAATAGAACAATAATTTAAAAGACAGACACACATAATTCACACCAATTAATATATATTCACAAAATCCAATTATGTTTTCACTTGCATCCTTTAAAAAAGAAAAAATTTATTTTTTGTTTACAAGTTATTTTCTATTCAAAAAATTCATAGAGTTTCTTCTTATTCTCCATAGTCATGTCCTAGTTACTCTTCTGGGGTTTCATAACTGCTATCTTGTTACCACTTTCCATGAGTTCAAAGATTTGAAGCCAATTCTTTGTTCAATACCAATGCATGCCTTTGGTTATAGAACTCTAAAATTTGCTTCGAACTGAAATTTACTACTATGATTTTTTTAGGAACTCCCGTCTTCTTTCGTAAGAAAAAAATAAGAAAATATTGGCAAAGACATGTTTACTAGTCTAGGTCTCATGCTTACAGATAAGACCAAGACACTAGCAAATCTTAGTGTCAAACTTAAGAGATATGCCCATGCTGAAGAGCCCCTAGCATAATAACTTTGCACCATATGGCACATCAACCTTCACTATGTCTTCAACTGATTCACAGAAGCGGCAATACGGGCCCCTTACTTTACCACCATGTACGGACCTCTGAATTACATTTGCCATATTCTTGCATTTCCCACATATATGCATCTGGGAGGGGTCACTAAGTGTGAAAAGGCGTTCATGCAAATTCGCTGCAGCACCATGAACTATAAGATAGTCACGCTCCATTTCACCAAATTTAATTCCACCGAAGCATTTTTCGTCAACTATAGGTTGGCGAACTTTATTACTATGATTTTTTTCGAACTCCCGTATTCTTTCATAAAAATAAATAAGAAAATGTTGGCAAAGACATGCTTACTGGTGTGCTGCTGGGAATTCGTGGGAAGCAAAGATAATGAAGAAGAACTTCAAAATACTTCATATGAGACGATGAGTGTCCACATCAAAAACTCGAGCTCCAGGACAATTTGCTCTTTTTACTAAAAGTTAGATTTATCAACTGGTAAAAATAGCAAATTGTCCTGGAGGTCGAGTTTTTGATCTGGCCACTCTCCTTCACATATGAAGTATTTCGACTTTTTCTTCATCATCTTTGCTTCACATGAACTCCCTGCTTCACCCAATAAGCATGTCTTTGCCAATATTTTCTTATTTTTTCTTTGAATATAAATTTATAGAAATCTGATAGAAGTCTATGGATGACTATAAAATTTTCAATTAAAAGATTGTTAATATATCCAAAGAGTGCACCTAATCAATTTAATATTTATAGATGTAAAAGTGACTTTTTAGGTCTGTTAACTATTTTACGTTCAGAGAAATTAAATATAACAAGATAAGTAGGTGGTAATACAAGTAGATGGTAAATGAAATAAAAAAAATAGTAAAAAATAAGGCCACCATTTTTCTATAGTAAAAAAATAACTTCAGCCTCAAAAGTTTTCACATAATCAAAGTAAATGACAAAGTAACTTTTGGGATCATTTACTATATGGTCAGAGAAATTTAAATGAAAGAAGAAGTAGGTGATAAATGGCAAAAAGTAGCTAGTAAATGCAAAAAAGATAAGTATCAAGTTAAAAAAAATACTAAAACATGCTGAAGTTTTTGTCGTAAAGTTTTTTTTTCAAAAACTTCAGCAGAAACTGTTGAAGTTATGTAGTGCATTTCTAAAAACTTCAGCACTTGATAAGCTGAAATTTTTGTCCTGGACTCAATAGTTTTGTCATAAAGCTTTTTTAAAAACTCAGCATAAACTGCTGAAGTTATGTAGTGCATTTCTAATAACTTCAGCACTTGATAAGCTGAAGTTTTTGTCTTGGACTCATAGTTTTTGTCGTAAAGCTTTTTCAAAAACTTCAGCAAAAAATGCTGAAGTTATGTAGTGCATTTCTTAAAGCTTCAGCAATTTATAAGCTGAAGTTTTTGTCCTAAACTCAATAATTTTTGTCATAAATCTTTTTCAAAAACTTTAGCAGAAATTGCTGAAGTTATGTAGTGCATTTCTAAAAACTTCAGCACATGATAAGCTGAAGTTTTTGTTCTTGTCACGACCCCAATCTCGGTCGTGATGGCGCCCAACACAACTGCTAGGCAAGTTTGACCAGTTATCACTCACAATCCAATAACGCATCCCGTTACCAATTAATAGTAATAAATTAACAGTTTAATAATTCTTCCAATCGGATAATTAAATAGAAACAGCACGGAAACAATAGCATATCTAACATTTCCCAAAAGATCTAGAGTCACGAGTCTAGAGCCTCTAGATACCACTGAGTAGTGAATCCACAATAATATAGAAGTCTAAGATACTGAAAGATAAAAGGGATAAGGGGAGGATTCTGGTCCTGCGGACGTCAGGCAGCTACCTCGACAACTCCTGAAAACTCTGGGAAGTAGCAACAGCTCAACTAAGCTCCGGGAACACCTGAATCTGCACACATGGTGCAGGGAGTAAAGTGAGTACTTCCAACTCAATGAGTAATAAGCATATATAATGACTGAAGATGAGAATTCACGAAATACCAAAATGTAAAACTACCGCTAGCAATTTAGCATAAATAACGAAGAAATGGCAACCAAGCAATGACAGGTAAATCAGATAATCATCAATGTATGGATGCAATGCGATGCACATGACCGCTGCAGCACGCAGCCCGATCCATTTAGGTAGCTGCACTCACTGTGGGGGTTCAGAATCCGGAGGGGCTCCAACAGCCCAAACGAAATATCATCGTATCATCGCTGTGGCATGCAGCCCGAAACACACTCCGTCCAGAATATGCATATGAGCCACACAGCAAAGTCAGGTTATAGTCCTCAGTTCTAATTATTACGAAAATATAGTTTAAGTTTTTTTAAAAAAAACCTTAGGAATGTGACTAATCATTTCGAAACAATGTTTAACTCAAGTCTGAAATCATATAACATGCTAAGCATCATGGAAGCAGTGATAATAATCCCTAAGGGATTCAAATAATCGGCACACGGCCCAGATATACCCTAAAAATCCAAGTAGGATGTTTACCGATAATCTCTAGTCAAGAACACAGTATGAACATCACTCGAGACGGACTAAGCCATAGTCCCCAATCACAAACGACCCCGCACTCCTCATAGAGTACGTGTCTCACCTCAATATAGCGTCACAGTGTGATATATCAGGGTTTCAAACCCTCAGGTCATCATCTACATCTATTACTCACCTCAAGCCGGCCACAAGTCTAGCTCGCTATGCCTTTTCCTCTCAAATCAACCTCCTCACGTGCTGAATCTGATCAAAACCACAAGGAATACATTACAATAGACTAATGAAAAATAACCCAATTGAAAGAACTCAAACAACACCAAAAATCACAAAGTTGGAAAAACCCGAGCCCCGAGCCCACTTCTCAAAAAATTACAAAATTTACATCACCGGATTCCTCATCTCGCCACGAGTCCGTACATATAAAATTTACCAAAATCGGAGTCCACTTGACCCTCCAAATTCCATTTTTACAATATAACCTCTCAAGCCCTAACTTACCCCACTTTGGGTGAATTTCCACTAATTTCCATGATAAATCTACCATAAACTCGAATAATTAGGTCGAGGAACTTACCTCCAATCAATTCTCAGTCAAAACCCTCAAAAATTCTCGCCCAAAGCTCTCCAAGTCGCTCAAAAATGGTGGAAACTACCTCTTGCTCGCGGATGAAATATAACCTTTAAAACCCTTTCTGTCCACAGTTACTTTCGCTTCTACGGCCAAAAATCCGCTTATGATGTTCTCACTTAAAAACCAACTCTTCGCTTATGCGACTCAAACTCTGCTTCTGCGTTTCTCTAAAAAACGCTTCTGCGATAAAATGCCCACTCCTGCGGACCTGCTGAAGCGACCATCTTCCGTTTATGCAGAATTACCCTAGCCCATGACTGACCGCTTCTACGACCCCTTACCCGCTTCTGCAGAACCGCTTCTGCAGTGCATTTCCGCAGAAGCGGAAATACAAGATGACAACAACAACAGACCTGAAGCAGACCTCAAAAACTCTCGTTTAACCATTCGAATTCACCCCGAGGCCCCCGTGACCTCAACCAAAAACACCAACACATCCTAACACCTCATTCAAACTTGTTCCAACCCTCAAAACACATCAAACAACGCTAAAACCATTAAATCACATCGGATTCAAGCCTAAGTTTCTTAAAAACTTCCGAATTGCGCATTCGATCAAAAACCTAACCAAAATACCTCTGAATGACCTTAAACTTTACACACATATCCAAAATCACCTAACGGAGCTATTGCAACTTTCGAAATTCCATTCCGACCCTCGGATCAAAATCTCACCTACCAACCGGAATTCGCCAAAACACTAACTTCGCCAATTCAAGCCTAATTCTACACCGGACCTCCAAAATAACTTCCGATCACACTCCTAAGTCACAAATCATCTCCCGAAGCTAACCGAATAACTGGAATTCACATCCGAGCCCTCTAACTCAATAGTCAACATCCGGTTGACTTTTCCAAACCAAGCCTTCCTTAAAGAGACTAAGTGTCTCATTTCCTATCCAAGCCAATCCAATTCAACTCCAACACAACCAATGTTGATAATGAAACATGAAAAAGCATTAAATGGGGGAAACGAGGCTATAATACGTGAGATGATGAGTCGGGTTGTCATATCCTCCCCAACTTAAACAAATGCTCGTCCTCGAGCGGGTCAAGAATCATACCTGAAGTCTCGAATAGGTGAGGATATCTGCTCCGCATCTCCTACTCGGTCTCCTAGGTAGCCTCTTCCACGGGCCGACCTCTCTACTGCACCTTTACCGAGACTATATCCTTTGACCTCAATCTCCGAACTTGATGAACCAAAATAGCCACTGGCTCCACATCATAGGTCAAATCATCATCCAACTGAATCGTGCTGAAGTATAACACATGAGATGGGTCACCAACATACTTCCGGAGCATAGAAACATGAAATACCGGATGAACCCCTGATAAGCTCGATGGCAAAGCAAGCATATAGGCCACCTTCCCAATCCTCCTAAGTATCTCAAAAGGGCCAATTAACCGCGGACTCAACTTTCCTTTCTTTCCAAATCCCATAACGCCCTTCATAGGCGAAACCTTCAACAAGATCTTCTCGCCCACCATATAAGATACATCTCGAACCTTCCTGTCCGCTTAACTCTTCTGACGCGACTGAGCTATACGAAGTCTCTCCTGTATCACCTTTACCTTATCTAAGGCATCCTGGACCAACTCTGTCCCCAATAGTCTAGCCTCGCCCGGCTCAAACCAACCAACCGGAGATCTACAACGTCTCCCATATAAGGCCTCATACGGTGCCTCTGAATGCTGGGTTGATAGCTATTATTGTAACCAAACTCTACAAGTGGCAAGAACTCAGCCCAAGAACCTCAAAAATCAATAACACAGGCACGCAACATGTCCTCCAATATTTGGATAGTACGCTCGGACTGCCAGTCTGTCTGGGGATGAAATGTTGTGCTCAACTCTACCTGTGTGCCCAACTATCGCTTAAAGTTCCTCCAAAACTGGGAAGTAAATTGAGTACCCCTATTTGAGATAATAGAAACTGGAACCCCATGCAATCGAACAATCTCCCGGATAAAAATCTCTGCTAACCGCTCCGAAGAATAGGTAGTACACACCGGAATAAAGTGCGCGGACTTGGTCAGCCGATCCACAATCACCCAAATCGAATTAAACTTCCTCGATGTACGAGGTAGAACACTCACAAAGTCCATAGTAATCCTCTCCCACTTCCACTCGAGAATAACCATGCGCAGAAGTACACTATCGGGCCTCTGATGCTTATATTTCACCTGCTGACAGTTGAGACACCGAGCTACATGACTCATAATATCCTTCTTCATTCTCCTCCACCACTAATGCTATCTCAAATCCTGATACATCTTTGCGGCACCCGGATGAAAGGAATACCGCGAGCTGTGGGCCTCCTCTAATATCAACTCCCGAAGCCCATCCACATTGGGCACGCAAATCCGGCCCTGCATCCTCAACACACCCTCACTATCAATAGTCACATCCCTGGCATCGTCATATTGAACCTTGTCCTTAAGGACAAGCAAATGTGGATCATCATACTGGCACTCTCTAATGCAGTCATACAAGGAAGACCGAGATACCACACAAGCCAACACCCGACTAGGCTCCGAAATATCTAGCCTCACCATCCGATAGGCCAAAGCCTGGACATCAACTGTGAAGGGCCTCTCCCCAATTGGAATGTACGCCAAACTGCCCATACTCACTGCCTTTTGGCTCAAAGCATCGGCCACTACATTGGCCTTCCCTGGATAGTACGATATGGTAATATCATAGTCCTTGAGTAACTCAAGCCACCTCCGCTGCCTCAAATTAAGATCCTTCTGTTTGAACAGATGTTGAAGGCTGCGATAATCAGTATATACCTCACAAAATATGCCATATAAGTAGTGCCTCCAAATCTTCAAAGCGTGAACTATAGAAGCTAACTCCAAATCATGTACGGGGTAGTTCCTCTTATGAGGCTTCAACTGAAAAGAAGCATATGCAACAACTCTACCCTCATGCATCAACATGCATCCGATCCCAACTCTCGAAGCATCATAATACACAGTGTAAGAACCTGAAGCTGATGGCAACACTAACACTGGAACTGTGGTCAAAGCTATCTTGAGCTTCTGAAAGCTCCCCTTGCACTCTTCTGACCATACAAATGGTGCACCCTTCTGCGTTAATTTGGTCAAGGGCGAAGCAATAGATGAAAAACCCTGGACGAACTAGCGATAATATCATGTTAAGCCGAGGAAACTCCGAATCTCTGTGGCCGAGGACAGTCTAGGCCAACTCTGCACCGCCTCTGTCTTATTTGGATCAACCTGAATACCATCACTGGACACTATGTGCCCCAGAAAAGCCACAGAACCAAGCCAAAACTCACACTTGGAGAACATTGCATAAAGCTTCTCCTCCCCCAACCTCTGTAATACCACTCTCAAATGCTGAGCATGCTCCTTTTGGCTACACGAGTATACCAGGATATCATCAATAAAAATGATAACAAATGAATCCAGATACGGCGGAAATACACTGTTCAGAAGACGCATGAAAGCGGCTGGGGCATTAGTCAGCCCAAAAGACATAACTAGAAACTCATAGTGCCCATATCTCATCCTGAAAGTCATCTTCATAATATGAAAATCCCTAATCTTCAGCTGGTGATAGCCTGAACGGAGATCAATCTTAGAGAATACCCTTGCCCCCTGAAGCTGATCAAACAAATCATCAATGCGAGGTAGTGGATACTTGTTCTTCACTGTCACCTTGTTCAATCGCCTATAGTCAATGTACATTCTCATTGTGCCATCCTTCTTCTTCACAAATAGGACCGGGGCACCCCACGGTGACACGCTAGGATGAATAAACCCCTTATCTAGGAGTTCCTGAAGTTGATCCTTTATTTCTTTTAACTCTGTTGGTGCTATACGATACGGAGGAATGGAGATGGGCTGAGTGCCCGGCACCAGATCAATACCAAAATCAATGTCCCTATCCGGTGGCATGCCCGATAGGTATGCTGGGAACACATCTGGGAAATCTCTCACAACGGGGACAGAATCAAGACTAGGAGTCTCTGCTACAACATCTCTCACAAAATCCAAGTATGATAGAAAACCTTTCCCAACCATCCGTTGGGCTATTAGGAAGGAAATCACCCTGCTAGGAACATATTCAGTCATACCACGCCACTCAATCCTCGGAATACCCAGAATAGCCAACGTAACTGTCTTGGCATGACAGTCTAGAATAGCATGGTATGGAGATAGCCAATCCATACCCAGAATCACATCAAAATCTACCATGCCCAACAACAACAAGTCAACCCGGGTCTCCAGACCCCCAATAGTCACCAGACAAGATCGATATACATGATCCACAATAATAGTATCACCTACCGAGGTGGATACGTGCACGGGCAAAGAAAGACAATCGCAGGTCGTACCCAAATGATGGGAAAAATATGAAGACAGATAGGAGTATATAGATCCGAGATCAAATAAAATAGAAGCATCCCTGTGGCAGACTGAAGTAATAGCTGTGATAATAGCATATGATGCAATGGCGTCCCTCCTATCTGGAAGAGAATGGAATCGAGCATGACCACCACCAGATCATTCTCCCCCTCTAGGGCGGCCCATATCTATCTGGCCCCCACCCCTACCTGACTGGGAGGGTGCTGAAGTAGATGGAGTAGAAGAGGAGGGCTGATCCCTCTGCTGTGACCGACCACTGCGAAGCCGAGGACACTATCTCCTCATGTGTCCAAGCTCGCCGCACTCGTAGCAACTACCCGGTGCTGGAGAAGGGGACTGAAGAGAACCCCTCACTGCTGAAGAACCCTGGGCTGAAGAAGCAGGAGTAGAGCTCTAAGTTGGAAGGGCACTAAGTGAAGACTAGCCCTGCTGAACTCCCTGATGACCACGGCCTGAAGAAGCCCCACTGTACTTTGGGCAACCTGACTAAGGAGGCCTGAAGGATCGACTTCTGCGATGCTGGAACTGGCCCTTAGACGGAGCACAATTTAAGCAACATGAACCTCGAGTCCTCTTGGCCTCCCTCTCCTCACGCTCCCGACGGCGAGCTGTCTCAATCTCTCAAGCCATGTCGACTATGTCCTCGAACGAAGCACTCATAACTCTCTCTCTGGTCATCAAAATGCGAAGTGGATAGTCGGGATCATCTATGTAGCATGCCGAGCTAACTGCGTAAACCTCAACTCGTACTGGGTCACAGTCATGTCTCCCTGAATCAACCACTCAAACTCACAACGCAGCTCCTCCCTAGGAGACTGTGATACATACTTCTCCAGAAAGAGAGTGTAGAACTGCTGCCAAGTAAGGGGAGCTGCCCCAACAGGCCTATGCCTCTCAAACTCCTCCCACCATGTAAATGTAGGCCCTGAGAACTGGAAGGTAGTAAAAGCCACTTTACTCGACTCCAAAATCCCTGCAGTGTGAAGCATACGCTGAAACTTGTCTAGAAATCCCTGGGCATCCTCGCCCTCAGTACCACTGAACGTCGGAGGCTGAAGCCTGCCAAGTCTCTCAAGACAATGCTGCTCATCGTCTAGCATAGCTGGAACCATATAGGCTGGAGCTGGTGCAACTGGTGCGGCTGGTGCTGCTGGTGTAACCGGCTGAGCTGGAACCACTCCCGGTGTCTGCAATCCCTATACAACCTGCTCAGATGTGTGAGCAGCGGGGGTCTGATGACCACCCCCGGTCTGTGAAGTAGCTGCTGCAGTAGTGGCCGAGACTGCCTGAGCTAGGCCAGTGCAGACAGATAGTATCTGAGCCAAGGCCTCCTGGAGACCAGGAATCAGAATAGGCACTGTCGGTGCCTGAACAGGGTGCTGTTGGAGCATCTACAGCTGGAGGCTAGCCCTGAACCGGGGTAGCTGGTGGATCTGTAGGTGCTGCCCTTGCTGGTCTGCCTCGACCACGACCATGGCCTCTAGCGGATGGTAATAGTCGTCTTCCGTCACGTCTGGTAGCGCAGGTTCTCGCCATTTGCGAGAGAATAGAATATAGAAGTTTAGTTCTCGGATCAACAAAGCCGCACGAAAAGAATTTCAAGAATATGAATTGTTTCCTAAAGGTTGTGCAGCCTCTCAAGGATAGATACAGACATCTCTGTACCGATCCGCAAGACTCTACTAAATCGGCTCTTAACTCGTAAGGCCTAGTAATCTCGGCTCTAATACCAACTTGTCACGACCCCAATCCTGGTCATGATGGCGCCCAACACAAATGCTAGGCAAGCCTGACCAATTATCACTCACAACCCAATTACGCATCCCATTACCAATTAACAGTAATAAATTAATAGTTTAATAAGTCTTCCAACCGGATGGTTAAGTAGAAATAGCACAGAAACAATAGCATATCTAACATTTCCCACTAAGTAGTGAATCCACAATAATATAGAAATCTAAGATACTAAAGGATAAAAGGGATAAGGGGAGGAGTCGGGTCCTGCGGACGTCAGGCAGCTACCTCGACAACTAGTGAAAACTCTGGGAAGCAGCAACAGCTCAACTAAGCTCCCGGAACACCTGAATCTGCACACATGGTGCAGGGAGTAAAGTGAGTACTTCCAACTCAGTGAGTAATAAGCATATATAATGATTGAAGATGAGAATTCATGAAATACCACAATGTAAAGCTACGGCTAGCAATTTAGCATAAATAACAAAGAAATGGAAAACAAGCGATGATAGGTAAATCAGGTAATCATCAATGTATGGATGCAATGCAATGCACATGACCGCTGCTGCGCGCAGCCCTATCCATTTGGGTACCCGCACTCACTGTGGGGGTTCAGACTCCGGAGGGGCTCCTACAGTCCAAGCGCAATATCATCGTATCATCACTATGGCGTGAAGCCCGATCCACACTCAATCCAGAATATGCATATGAGCCGCACAGCAAAGTCAAGTTATAGTCCTCAATTCCAATTATTAGGAAAATATAGTTTAAGTTTTTTTTAAAACCCTTAAGAATGTGACTAAGCATTTCGAAACAATGTTTAATTCAGGACTGAAATCATATAACATGCTAAGCATCATGGAAGCAGTGATAATAATCCCTAAGGGATTCAAATAATCCCTAAGGGATTCAAATAATCGACACACGGCCCAGATATATCATAAAAATCCAAGTAGGATGTCTACCAATAATCTCTAGTCAAGAACACAGTACGAACATCACTCGGGACGGACTAAGCCATAGTCCCCAATCATAAACGACCCTGCACTCCTCATAGAGTATGTGTCTCGCCTCAATATAGCGTCATAGTATGATATATCGGGGTTTCAAACCCTCAGATCATCATCTACATCTATTACTTACCTCAAGCCGGCCACAAGTCTAGCTCGCTATGCCTTTTCTTCTCGAATCAACCTCCTCATGTGCCAAATCTGATCAAAACCACAAGGAATACATTACAATAGACTAATGAAACATAACCCAATCGAAAGAACTCGAAAAACACCAAGTTAGCAAAACTCGAGCCCCAGGTCCACTTCTCGAATAATTTCTAAATTCACATCACGCGGATTCCTCGTCTCGCCACGAGTCCGTACATATAAAATTTACCATAATCGGAGTCCAATTGGCCCTTTAAATTCCATTTTTACATTATAACATCTCAAGCCCTAACTTACCCCACTTTGGGTGAATTTCCACTAATTTCCATGATAAATCTACCATAAACTCGAATATTTAGGTCAACGAACTTACCTCCAATCGATTCTCAGTCAAAACCCTCGAAAATTCTCGCCCAAAGCTCTCCAAGTCGCTCAAAAATGGTGGAAACTACCTCTTGCTCGCGGATGAAATATAACCTTTAAAACCCTTTCTGTCCATAGTTACTTTCGCTTCTGCGGTCCCACTTCCACTTATGCGGGACCGCTTGTGCTGCCAAAAATCCGCTTATGTGGTTCTCACTTAAAAACCAACTTTTTGCTTATGCGACTCAAACTCCGCTTCTGCGGTTCTCTCAAAAACGCTTATGCGGTAAAATGTCCGCTCCTGCGGACCCGCTGAAGTGACCATCTTCTGCTTAAGAGGAATTACCCTAGCCCATGCCTGACCGCTTCTACGAGCCCTTACCCACTTCTTCGGTCCATTTCCACATAAGTGGAAATACCAGATGACAGCAACAACAGACCTGAAGCAAACTTCAAAAACTCTCGTTTAACAACTCGAATTCACCCCAAGGCCCCCGGGACCTCAACCAGTAACACCAACACATCCTAACACCTCATTCAAACTTGTTCCAACCTCAAAACATATCAAACAACGCTAAAACCATTAAATCACATCGGATTCAAGCCTAAGTTTCTTAAAAACTTTCGAATTGCACATTCGATCAAAAACCCGACAAAAACACCTCCGAATGACCTGAAACTTTACACACATACCCAAAATCACCTAATGGATAAACTTTCGAAATTCCATTCCGACCCTCGGATCAAAATCTCACCTATCAACCGGAATTCGCCAAAACACTAACTTCGCCAATTCAAGCCTAATTCTACACCGAACCTCCAAAATAAATTCCGATCACACTCCTAAGTCACAAATCATCTCCCAATGCTAACCAAATCACCGGAATTCACATCCGAGCCCTCTAACTCAATAGTCAACATCCGGTTGACTTTTCCAAACCAAGCCTTCCTTAAAGAGACTAAGTGTCTCATTTCCTATCCAAGCCAATCCAATTCAACTCCAACACAACCAATGTCGATAATGAAACATGAAGAAGCATTAAATGGGGGAAATGGGGTTGTAATACATGAGATGATGAGTCGGGTCGTCACAGTCCTGCACTCAATAGTTTTGTCGTAAAGATTTTTCAAAACTTCAGCAGAAGGTGTCGAAGTTATTTAGTTCATTTCTTAAAACTTCAGCACTTGATAAGCTAAAGTTTTTTTCCTGGACTCAATAGTTTTTGTTGTAAAGCTTTTTCAAAAACTTCAGCAGAATCTGCTGAAATTATTTGGTGCATTTCTAAAAATTTAAGCACTTGATAAGCTGAAGTTTTTGTCCAACAGTCTACACTTTTGTTATGACTTTTAACCAAAACTTCAGCTTAAAAAGCAGAAGTTATTTACTTCATGCAGAAGTTTTTTGAACAAAAATGTACTTAAAATTTATGATTAAAGACACAAACATATTTGATTGAACCCAAGTCAACTAAAAAACTAATTAATACATATTCACAAACTTCAATTTTGTACAACCAATCCTCTAATCAAAAAATTCACACAGAATCTCTTAAAAATCTCAATAATCATGTCCTAGTTGCTCTTCTGGAGTTTCGTAACCGCTATCTTATTTCCAATTTCCATGAGCCCAAAGATTGTCAGCCAACTCTCTCCTGAACGTCAATGCCTAACTTTGATTGAAATTGAAGATATTTTCTTTCTTCAGTCGCATATCAATGAACTTAAGAGCAAATACACCACAATCAACACTACAAAAAGAACATGGAGTAGAAATTGAAGAATAGTTAACACAAGGAGAAAAAATAATACAAATAAGATGCATGGTAAAACATATGAGAAACATGTACTTATTACCCTGCAACGGTGCGTTCATCCACTTAATTTGAAATTTTTCCACAGGACTTTCCTATAACTTTTATTGTTTGTGACAAAGTCCACGCTCATATGTTATACTGCCCATAGAATCATACACATAAATAGTTTTATTTTTAAAGTCAAGAATTTCAAAAAAGTAGTGCGTAGATCTCTGGCCCGACCTTGGCTTAAGTCGAAATGGAAAGAATACTTTTTTGGCAGATGCCCATGTGATACCACAGGAAAGGTCAAGGCCTTTTACGTAGTTGGCCATATTTTCATTCGTTTATTCTTCTATAAACCAACTAAATTTGGTAAGTTCCCTCAATAATCATAATTCTCACATTCCTATTTTTTGGATGTCCTCTTTCTCTTTGATTTGCTCTTTTTTTTATCCTCCTTTCTCTTTTCCTTCCTTTTTCTAATTTTCTCCTTCTATTCATCTGAAGAGTGCATACTAGCCAACTTAGTTACATACTGATAAAAAACTAAATATGTTATTGCACATCATGATTTTGGATAACTTGGAAGGTGATAGTAATATTTTTTGCGAAAGAAATATATGCCCAGTTCCATATGCTGCAAACGAATAACAACAAATGAAAATATGTGAAATAAATACTTCAGCATGCATAAGTATGAAGTTTAGAAAAAATATATTACAAAACTACAAATATCATGACAAAAACTTAAGCATATTTAGTTTGAAGTGTTAGGAAAAAATCTAAAAACTTCAGCATGTTTGATTTAAAATTTTAGAAAAAAACTAGAGAATGCATGTCAAAAGCTTCAGCTCGGTTATGCTGAAGTTTTAGAAAATAAGCTAAAAAACTTTAGCAGTTTACTATGAATAAAGTTGAAGTTTTCCAAATTACAGTACAAAAATTTTACTATAAAAATAAGTTGATGTTTTGGAAAATATAGTTGAAAACCAATTCAAAAAACAAACTTAATAACTTACTTCATCTGAAAGATCAGAGTTAGGATCCACAAGCTAGGTAAAGAATGATTTTGGAATATATATTCCAGCTAATCTGAATGGATTGGGATTACATTCACTGGCATCCATCTCCAACCACTCTGTAAATCTTTGCATCAATCCACTGTATTGATTAAAATAATGGAAGGGACACCTTCGTATAGTATTTCCTACTTTCCAATCTTTCCCCTTTCGCTTTTTTTAGGAATGACGTAAGGAGATCCCAACCAAATACTCTCCACACGAATCCTTTTCCCATTTTTATCTAGTTTTCTTTTTGCTTGCTCTTCCTGCTGTTCCGACACAACTAACTGCTTCTGTTCAAAAACAGAGGAAAAATCCACAACCATCGTGGTAGATACTTGACCAACTCCCTGCTATTCATGATATTATTGTCTCTCTTAACCAACAACAGCAGCAACAGAATTACCATTTGAACCAGTCCCTTGTGTACTACCCAACGAAAATGAACATAAATTGAAGTTGGGATATCATTGGTGTCACACATAAGAGAACTGAAAATCTTTCTTGTCTTATGATTTGGAAGAAGTTGCGATGTATCAGATGAGATTTTCAAAAGCAAGGAAAATATAAACATAAATACAGCTGATACAAAAACATATTAGACAAAAAATACCTTGCAATAGAATTGCAGAAAATTACTACATGGTCTAAGTGTTGAGACGCAGATGGTATTTGCATTCCAACAGATCCACTTCCTTTATCTTCAGATACGCCTATATCTTCATGCAAAAAAAAAATAAATAACACTGACTAAATTTTATAAAATAATACAAACACACTTCACACATGTCTGTGAGCCAACAGGTGTAAATAGATGTATTTCTCCTTTTTCATATAGCTGAATAAGCTCACCAAATTCTTTTTGAGCTGCATTGAGTCTTTCTAAATAATCATTCAAAAACATAAAAAAAGAAAATAAAGTATGTAAAATTTCAAACTGTAAAAAATATACTTGGATCAAATGTAATAAATTCATAATCTATACAATATCTTGATGTTTGTCTTCCGCTGTGGTTTCCCCAGGCTGCATGCCTTTATCGATATCAGCAAATCCAGTTTTATTCAGTTGTACACCAAAGTCGAGGAGCATTGGAGTATTCTCTAGAAGGTTTTTCTCAACTCTATCTTCATTCAATTGAGCATCATCAGAGAGTTCTTGTGTCAATTGAAGAACAACTATTTTTAACTTCCACTGCATATACATATATATATATATATATATATAACATAGAAAAAATTTATACCTGTAGTGAAAATTTCCTATGTATCTTCACCTACAATTTCCTTGCAAATAGCTAGTGCTTCTGCGAACCGATTGTCTTTCCCAATAGTGCTACACACATCACTCGATGTCAGTTCTAAAGTACCAACAGGTACATGATCTCCATCGCCAAACAAATTGCCTTTTGCAATATCATTGCCCAAAGCACAAATCGGTGCATATTTTTCAGTATCAACAACTTGATCATATGCACCATTCTCAGTTGATAACTCATCATCATTTTCATCTATACTTAGTCTATCAATACTGGACCGTTCCTCTCCAACTTGTTTTTTAACATGCTCATCGCCTTAAAGAGCCGCTTTCACACGTGTAGCATTTTCATTTGTGACTTTATGCGATGCATCACGGTAAACATGTTCTTCAGTATCAATAACTTGATAATCTGCACCTTGCTTGTTTCCAACATTCTCAGTTGATAATTGTTCATCATTTCCATCTCTGCCCAGTCTATCACCACTGGAACGTTCTTCTTCAACTTGTTCTTGAATATGTTGATCGCATTCGCAAGCCGCTTCCTCACGTGTAGCATTTTCATCTGCAACTTTATATGATGCATCATGAACAACATTAATATCCGATATATGTTCGTAACAGTCATTCATCCTATCATATTGTCGATAGTTCATCAAATCAAAATTGCCATCGTCCATTCCATTTGATTTGTCAACAATCTTAAACAACTTTTCAAACTTCTCATCGAAATATTCCTAGAAAAAATAATTAATAATAATGATTAATCTAAATAACATTAGCAGGAAAAAAAGACTTCTCTATAAATTAGCTTACCTTCACTTTTTCAAAAATCACATCCACAATAGCAGATCATTCATCCCGTTTAAATAGATCGAAATTTTTTTCACTGTAACGACTCGGCCGGTCCTTTAAGGATTTATGCCCTGGTCCCCTATTAACTGCATTTCCCGTGTTTGTTTCTGCTATTGTGAGTTTCCGGGAGGATTTATTTGGAGTTTCAGAGAGTTTTTGGGCTCTTAGTCCCTAAATGAGAGCTTAAATTTTAGAATTTGGACCGTAGTCAGACCAGATTGAAGACAAACTCAGAATGAAATTCCGTTGGTTTTCTTAGCTTCGTTGGGTGATTTCGGTTTTAGGAGCGTGTTCAAATTGAGTTTTGGAGTTCCGTAGCTTATTTAGGCTTGAAATGCCAAAAGTTCAATTTTGAAGTTTCCGGTTCGATAGTGAGATTTTGATATCGGGGTCGGAATGGAATTTTGGAAGTTGGAGTAGCTTCATAGTGTTGAATGTGACGCGCTTGTAAAATTTCAAATCATTCGAACGAGGTCTACATTTTGATCGAAAGCATAAATTGGAAGTTTTTGGAATTCTTAGGCTTGAATTCGATAATAATTTGGTGTTTCGATGTTGTTTGAGGTGTTTTGAAGATTGGTATAAGTTTGTATAGTGATATATGACTTGTTCGTGCTTTTGGTTGGGGTCCCGGGGGCCTCGGTGTGATTTCAAATGGTTGACGGAGAGTTAGGAAATTAGGAGTTGCAGCTGAAGTTTTATGGCTGCTGTCATAACCGCATCCACGATTGGGAGGCCACAGGTGCGACTCCCGCAAATGTGGAAGCAAGCCACAGAAGCAGCCAATAGGTGAGTCAGGCAGAGCCACAGGAGCGGTCTTCTGGATGCATCTGCGATGGCACAGGTGCGATAGGGTGACCGCAGGTGCATTCCAAACCTTTAAGTGAAAATCTGCAGGTGCGGTGGGTTAGGCCGCAGAAGCGGAAAAAGGACCGCAGGTGTGAAATCCCTAGGTCAAAGAGTATATATTTCATCTTTCACGATTTTCAAACTTTCTTCACATTTTAAAATAGTTTTTGGAGCTTTTAGGGTGGGTTTAAAGAGGGAATCAGAGGGAAATTCATTAAGGTAAGATTTTTGAACATAAAACTCGTTCCTATGGTGTTATTTCATTGATTATGCTTGAAATATATGAAAATATGTAGGTAGATATTGAATAAACTAGGGCTTGGAATTGGAGACCTAGAATTTAGGATTTGAGGGGTCATTTGTGATGGTCTTTTGGTAAATTTGATATGCATGAACTCGTGTGAAGATAATGATTCCATTGATGTTAATTTTACTCGATTCCGAGACATGGGCCCGAGGGGCATTTTGGCCATTTTATCTAATTTCGCGTATTAGCTTAGAAGTAATTAGTTGAATCAGTTACTTGAAGTGCTATTTACATTATGCAATTAGTTTGAATAGATTTGGGCCATTTGGAGTCGAGTACTCATGAAAAGAGTGTGGTTTCAGGTTGATTTTGAGCCGGTTCGAGGTAAGATGCTTGCTTAACCTTGTGTGCGGAACTGCCCTTAGAATTTGGTATTGTTGATATTTGAAATGCCTTGTATGTGAGGTGACGAGTGCGTACTTGTGCTAATCGTTGAAAATTCATTTTCATTAAGTAACTATAAATGTGATTCCTTCTCCCTATTTATACTGCTTGTAATTTAAGCCTACTGTTAGCTTAGGGAAGCATGTTTAATTGACTTAATTGCTTTATTCACTCAAACTGCCTTATTTGGATTATGTGCAGCATGCTAGGTTAGAAATACCTGTTTTACCTTGATATGGAATGTGAATTGAATTGAGTATTCTTCGTGTTGCTGTTGTGTGTTTACTTCGGAACTACGGGATGGTATCCCGGGAGATTCCCCTGTATGTTTACTTTGGGACAACGGATTTGTATTCCGGGAGATCGCCCTTGTCACGACCCTAAACCCAACCCAGTCGTGATGGCGCATCTTCTGAAGACAACGCTAGCAGACACACTTCCAAATCACTTTAAACAATTAACATACTAACTACTAAGTCTTTAATCAGAAATAAAATCCCAAAACAAGCATTTAACAGTATAATTTGCGAAAACAAAAACCAACACTGCTCGACATCAGGGTGTCACCAGTCATGAGCATCTAAAATAATACTACACGTCTGAGGTTTATTCCGCTGCTACATAAATGAAGATAAAAGGAACTAAGATAGAGGGAGAATGCACTGGGCTGCGAATTGCCAAGCAGCTACCTAGTAAATCACCGATGATCTGCTGGAACTATCAACCCATAGGAGCAGGACATGTAGCACCCGAATCTACACACAGGGGTGCTGGGAGTAAAGTGAGTACACCAACTCAGTGAGTAATAAAAATAAATAAAGACTGAGCGATATAAAATCATGTTAAACACAACATTAAGCTATAAGAGGCATAACAACTCAATAAATATAATTAAGCAGTGAATCTCATAAACACCTTTTAACAGGAAACAGTATACAAGAAAAACAACTAGGAAAGGTAAACACATAAGAATTTCCCCTCGGTCACCATAACAACTGAATCAGCCCCTCGGGCAATATCACAGAACAATACTAGCCCCTCGGGCTATATCTCATATCATAATGGGTACCCGCACTTACTGGGGGTGTACAGACTCCGGAAGGGGCCCCTTATGGCCCAAGCGCAATATCAAGCCATCTCGTGGCAACATAAACAGGCTCTCATCCTCATATAAAATCTCAAGCCACCTGGTGGGGTACAAATCTCATCCCTCGGCCTCATTAGCAAAACAGGAGTATCACTGCTGCGGCGTGCAGCCCGACCCAAAAGTATCCTTATAATACAGGCCCTCGGCCTTAGTCAGAATCTCATAAGCCCCTCGGGCAACAGTAAAACATGACGCTCAACTCAAAATATCTTTAAAATATCATTTAATGTGTTTAAAACAGAATGACATAGCTGAGTTTTGAAAATTGTTAAAATATAGCATGACTGAGCACAAGTATGAAATCAAACAGTGAGAGAAAATATCATTTAAAATCCCCTAAGGATTCAAATAGTTAGCATGAAGCCCACATATGGTATTTAGTCCAACATATAATAATATCAAACAATTAATTTTCAAATATGCAGAAAAATAGTCATTCGGGGTGGAGTAAGTCACAATCCCTAACGGTGCATGACCTCATGCTCGTCATCTAGCATGTGTCCCACCTTAACCTAGCTGAATGCTATTAAATTCTGGGGTTTCACACCCTCAAGACAGCATTTAAAATTTTTACTCAACTCAATCTGGCCCGAAATCTAGCTCATAATGACTTTGCCCTTCTAATCGATCTCTGGATGCTCCGAATCTAAAAAAAATCAGAACGTAACAATTAAATTATGCTAAAGGGACAAAGCCCACTCGAAAATATTCGAAAAACATTAAAATTCCCAAATTTACCAAAACCCGGCCCCCGAGCCCACATCTCAAAATTCGATAAATTTTACATCTTTAGATTCCTTATCTCCCCACGAGTTCATATATATCAAAAGTTCCGAAATCCTGCCTCAAATAGTCCCTCAAATCCTCATTCAAAGGTCTAAGTTTCTATGCCCTAGTTTCTCAAATTTTACTCTTAATGATAGCTCTAATCCGTGAATTAACACCATAAAAACGATTTTTCATAATCCAAAACCTTACCTCAATGATGTCTCCTTGATTTCTATCTCCAAAATCGCCCAAAGCTCCAAAATTTGTGTTAAAAAGTGAGAAAACCTTCTGAAAATCGCGGAGGAACTAACTTATGTTTTCTGTCTAGACATTTCCGCATCTACGGTACTGCTTCTACGGTCAAGACCGCCACATCTGCGGTCCTCATTTAAATCTGCATTTCCCGCACCTACAGTTCCATATCCGCACCTACACCATCGCAAGTGCGTTTACTCCAATCGCATCTGCGGTTTTCTGTCTTCCGGGCTCCCTTCCGCTTCTGCGGCTCCTCTCTCGCATATGCGGTGCCGCACTTGCGGTCCCCAATCCAGAGGTGCAGAAATACCAGAAGCAGCACAATCTGCAGCTGCAACAATTCCTCAAACTCCCCATCAACCATTCGAGATCACCCCTAGGCACCCGAGACCTCAACCAAAAGCACAAACATATTCCATAACCTTATTCAAACTTGTACCAATCTTCAAAACACCTCAAACAACATCAAAATCACCGAAACTCATTGAATTCAAGCCTAAGGTTCTAAATTCTTCCACATTTTGCTTTTGATCAAAAACCCAACCAAACCACGTCCAAATAACCTAAAATTTTGCGCACACATCTAAAATGATATAACGAAGCCACTGCAACTTCTGGAATTTCATTCCGACCCCTATATCAAAATCTCACCTATTAACCGGAAAATGCCAAAAACTCAATTTCGCTAATTCAAGCCTAAATCTACTCCGTACCTCCAAAACACATTTTGATCACTCCCCTAAGTCCAAAATTATCTCGCGAAGCTATCCGAACCATCGAAACTCACATCCGAGCCCTCTAACACATAAGTCAACATCCGGTTGACTTTTCCAACTTAAGCCTTCTTAAAAGAGACTAAGTGTATCAAACCTTCTCAAAACCTTTCCGAACCCAAGCCAAACAACCCGATCACATATAAAACTGATAATTAAAGAAAATAGAAATAGAAATAGGGAAACGGAGCGGTAACTCATGAAACGAGCGGCCGGGTCATCACATCCTCCCCCTCTTAAATAAAAGTTCATCCTCGAATGAGTCAAGGAATGTACCTGAAGCCTCAAATAGGTGAGGATATCTGCTCCGCATATCCTGCTCTATCTCCCAGGTAGCCTCCTCCAAGGGCCGACCTCTCCATTACACTTTCACTGAGGTTATATCTTTTGATATCAACTACTGAACCTGACGCTCCAAAATAGTCGCTGGCTCCACATCATAAGTCAGATAACCCTCTTACTGAACCGTGCTAAAATCCAAAACTTGAGATGGATCCCCAACATACTTCCGAAGCATAGAAACATGAAATACTGGGTGCACACCTGATAGGCTGGGTGGCAAAGCAAGCTCATAAGCCACCTCCCCAATCCTCCGAAGTACCTCAAAAGGTCCAATGAATCGTGGACAAAATTTAACCTTCTTTCCAAACCTCATAACACCCTTCACGGGTGAAACATTCAATATAACTTTCTCACCAACGATGTAGGACACATCACGAACCTTCCTGTCAGCATAGCTATTTTGCCTCAATTGTGTTGTACGAAGCCTCTATTAAATCACCTTCACCTTGTCTAAAGCATCTTGCACCAAATTTGTACCCAATAGCCTAGCCTCGCCCGGCTCGAACCAACCAACTAGTGATCTACACCGCCTCCCATACAAAGCCTCACATGGAGCCATCTGAATACTCGACCGGTAGCTATTATTATAAGAAAACTCTGTGAGTGGTAGAAACTGATCCCATGACCCTCTGAAATAAATGATGCAAGCACTTAGCAAATCCTCTAATATCTGAATAGTGCACTCGGGCTGCCCGTCCGTCTGAGGGTGAAAAGTTGTACTCAACTCAACTTGAGTACCTAACTCTCCTTGTAGAGACCTCCAAAACTGTGAAGTAAACTTAGGGCCCCAATCTGAAATGATGGAAACTGGGACACCTGCAACAGAAAAATCTCCCGGATATATATCTCTGGTAACCGCTATGATGAATAAGTTGTACAGATAGGAATGAAGTGCACAGACTTGGTCAGCAGATCCACAATCACCCAAATAGCATCAAACTTTTTCAAAGTCCGTGGAAGTCCAACCACAAAGTCCATAGTGATCTGCTCCCACTTCCACTCTAGAATATCCATCCCCTAAAGCAAGCCACCTGGTCACTGATGCTCATATTTCACCTATTGACAATTGATACACCGAGCCACAAATCCCACAATGTCTTTATTCATTCTCCTTCACCAATAATGCTGTCTCAGATTCTAATACATCTTTGCGGCACCCGGATGAATGGAATACCACGAGCTATGGGCCTCCTCCAGAATCAACTCCTGAAACCCATCCACATTAGGCACACATATCCGTCCCTGCATCCTCAGCATTGCATCATCGCCAATAATCACATCCCTGGCATCATCATGCTGAACTCTATCCTTAAGGACAAGCAAATGTGGATCATGATACTGGTGCTCTCTGATGCACTCATATAAGGAAGATCGAGAAATCACACAAACCAATACCCTACTAGGCTACGAAGTATCCAACCTCACAAACTGATTAGCCAAAGCCTGAACATCAACTGCAACAGGTCTCTCCCCAACTGGAATATACGCCAAACTCTCCATACTCACCGCCTTTCGGCTCAAAAGCCGGCCACTACATTGGCCTTACCCCGGGTAATACAGGATAGTAATTTCATAATCCTTAAGCAACTCCAACCACCTCTGCTACCTCAAATTGAGATACTTCTTCTTGAACAAGTGTTGGAGGCTACGATGATCAGTATACCTCACAAGACACACCATACAAATACTGCCTCCAAATCTTCAATGCGTGAACAATGGCAGCCAACTCCAAATCATGAACAAGGTAGTTTTTCTCATGAGGCTTCAACTAACGAGAAGCATAAGCAATAACTCTACCCTCCTGCATCAGAACACGCCCAATACCAAATCGCGAAGCATCATAATATACGGTATAAGAACCTAAAGCTTATGACAATACTAGCACTAAAGTTGTGGTTAAGGCAGTCTTGAGCTTCTGAAAGCTCTCCTCACATCATCAAACCACTGAAATGAAACACCCTTTTGAGTTAACTTGGTCAAGGGCGATGCAATAGACGAGAATCCTTGAACAAATCGGCGATAATAACTCGCCAAACTAAGAAAACTGCGAATCTCTATAGTTGAGGACGGTCTGAGCCAACTCTAAACCACCTCGATCTTCTTTGGGTCCACCTGAATACCCTCGTTGGACACCACGTGCCCCAAGAAAGCCACTTAACTAAGCCAAAACTCACATTTGGAGAACTTTGCATAAAGCTTCTCCTCCCTCAGTCTCTGCAACACCAGTCTCAAATGATAGGTGTGCTCCTCCTAACTACGCAAGTATACCAGAATGTCATCAATGAAGACTATGACAAATTAGTCGAGATATGGTCGGAACACACTGTTCATCAAATGTATGAACGCTATTGGGGCATTGGTTAGCTCGAATGACATCACCAAGAACTCATATTGACCATATCAGGTCTTGAAATCTGTCTTAAGAATATCTGAGTCCCTGATCTTCAATTGGTGATAACCTGAGCGGAGATCAATTTTGGAGAATACCCTCGCTCCTTGAAGCCGGTCGAATAAATCATTGATACGAGGCAAAGGATACTTGTTTTTAATTTTTACCTTATTCAACTGCCTATAATCAATGCACATTCTCATCGTGCAATCCTTGTTCTTCACAAAGAGAACCGCCGCACCCCACGGCAAGACACTAGGATGAATGAACCCCTTATCCAGAAGTTCCTGAAGCTTCCCCTTTAACTCCTTTAGCTCTGCTGGTGCCATACGATATGCTGGAACAGAAATGGGTTGAGTGCCCGGCACTAGGTCAATACATAAACCTGTATCCCTGTTCGGTGGCATATCCGACAGGTCTGTAGGAAATTTGTCTGGAAAATCCCTCACAACGGGAACAAAATGAATACTCGGAGTCTCTGCACCAACATCTCTCACAAAGGCTAGATATGAAAGACAACATTTTCCAACAATACGCTGGGTCATTAAGAAAGAAATCACTCAGCTGGGAACATAATCGGTCGAACCTCACAACTCAATATGTGGCACACTAGGCATCGTCAAAGTCACTGTCCTGGCATGATAGTCCAGAATAGCTCAGCACGGAGATAACCTGTCCATGCATAGAATAATACTGAAGTCCACCAAACATAATAACAATAAATCCACTCGAGTATCCAGACCTCCAATAGACATAACACACTATCGGTACACACGGTCTACCATAACAGTATCGCCCACCAACGTAGAAACATGAACAGAAGAAATAAGGATTCACAGGGCATATCCAAATAATGGGCAAAACAAGATGACACATAAGAAAAAGTAGAGCCAGGCTCAAATAACACAGAAGCATCCCTGCGGCAAACGGAGATAATACCCTTGTAATTACCACATCTGAAGAAATCACATCGGGCCTAGATGGAATTGCGTAGAACTGACCTTGGCCACCTCTGGATTGACCTTCCCCTCTGGGGAGACCCCTAGATGATTGTCCCCCACCCCTAGCTAGTTGGGTGGGTGGTGAAGTGGTTGGGGCTGAGGCTGATGACTGAACCCTCTGTTGAGAACGACGAGTTCACTGCCTCCACAAGTTGCCCATCTCTCCACACTCATAACAACTCCCGGGTGCTGGAGGCGGAGACTGATGGGAACCCCTAACACCAGTAAACTAGCATATGCCCCTGGCATAGAAGAATCCTGTACCGGTGGAGCACGGGATGAACCTTGGGCTGGAAGTGCACTAAGTGAAGAATGGCCCTGCTGAGAATCATGAAAACTATGGCCTGATGATGCACCACGATAACTTGGGCGAGCTTACTGAGCATGTCAGAACGGTCAGCCTCTTCTGTGCTGAAACTGGCCCCTGGAAGGAGCACCCCAAAACTACCATCTCCTCGAGCCTCTTAGCCACCCTCTCCTCGTGCTCCTGGCAACGAACTGACATAATCTCTCGCACAATATCCACAACCTCCTCGAATCTAGCACCTAACACCCTCTCCTTGGTTATGAGAACCCAAAGATGGTAGGTAAGGCCATTAACAAACCTCCTGACCCTCTCTCTCTCAGTAGCAACCAGCAAAATAGCATGTCAAGCCAACTTTGAGAACCTCATCTTGTACTGGGTAACGGTCATCTCCCCCTGTCGTAGCTACACGAACTGCTTATACAGCTTCTCCCTACGGGACTATGGGACATATTTCTCTAGAAATAGGGTAGAGAACTACTACCAAGTCAGAGGTGCCGAACCAACAGGCCTACGCCTCTCATATTCCTCCCACCAAGTGAAGGAAGCTCCGGTAAACTGAAAGGTCATGAATGCAACCCCGCTGCTCTCCAAAATACCCACAGTGTAAAGAATCCTTTAATATCTATGTAAGAAACCCTGGGCATCCTCGCCCTCTGCACCACTGAAAGTAGGAGGCTGGAGCCTGTAAAACCTCTCCAATCTACGCTGCTCGTCCTCTGGCATAATAGGAGCTACATAACCCTGAGTAGCTGCCACCGGCTGGGCTAGTGGTTCCTCCAGTGTCTGCACTCCTTGAACTACCAGATCGGGTGTGTGGGCGGGGGGAGTTTGAGAGCCTCCATTGCCTGAGAAGTAGCTGTAGCAGTAGAAACCGTGAACGCCTGAGCAAGGCTAGTTTATACTGTCAATATCTAGGCTAAGGTCTTCTAAAGACCCGGAATCACAATGGCACAGTTGGTGCCTAAGATGGTGCTGCTGGAGCGTCCACCCCTAGGACCTAACCCAGAACTGGGGCGGCTGGTGGGTTTGCAGGTGTTGTCCCAGCTGCTGTGGGGGTTGTACCTCTGCCCCTACCATGTTCTCGACCTTTACTGACTCCCGCTGGTGGTACTGGTGGTCATCCATCCTGATCGGTAGCGCGTGTCCTCATCATTTGTGAGAGAATAGAATAACAAAAGCTTAGTACTCGGCTCAACAATTTCACACGATAAGAATTTCAAGAATATGGAATTTTTCTAAAGGTTCTGCAGCCTCTCGAGGATAAATACAGACGTCTCCGTACCGATCCGTGAGACTCTTCTAAACCTGCTCATGACTCGTGAGACCTATGTAACCTAGGCTCTGATACCAACTTGTCATGACCCTAAACCCAACCCAGTAGTGATGGCATCTCTCGTGAAGAAAAAGCTAGCCGATACACTTCCAAATCACTTTAAATAATTAACATAATAACTACTAAGTCTTTAATCAGAAATAAAATCCCAAAACAAGCATTTAACAGTATAATTTGCAAAAAGAAAAACAAACACAGGCTGACATCGGGGTGTCACCAGTCATGAGCATCTAAAATAATACTACATATCCGAGGTCTATTCCACTACTACATAACTGAAGCAAAAAGGAACTAAGATAGAGGTGTTAGCTTCAAGGTTTCGCGTATTAATTTTGATGATGACAAACCAATATAAATCAAAGAACATTTACTTGTGGCAATCTTATTTTTGTACAGGTTTTCAAGAAAGAAGATGCTGGTAAAGATCCAAACAAATATGGGAAAGAGAATATCATGTGAAGGATTGTAAAGGAAGATTATTTTCAGAGATTTAATCTTCAAGCATCATAAAAGGAATAATCCACAAAATCTTTTGTGAGCAATTACAAGAAAGTAGCAGGTGTCATGGACGCACACTCAGAAGGCAAGAAGTACAAAGTGTCCAAGTTCAAAGGACATTTTCAAATACTGGCATGGCAATTTATGGAAGAAAATAAAATTAGAAAAGGACATGATCAAGACAAAATATGGAGTATTAATTGACAAAGATTATTTGTGCAAAAGAAACAAAGATTCAAGGAGATCAAAAAAAAAGGAGTCCAAAGCCTACAAAGAAAATCACCCGTGAGCATATCATGGAAGAATTGGAAGGGTCATTAATACTACAAGCACCAGGATTATGCAACAACAAGGAAAGAATCGATATTAGCATCATGATTGGAAATTCTACTGTCCAATTCAAAAGGAAAGCTTGCATTAAGAGAAGATATCCAAATCTGTCGTATAGATTGCGATCATGTTCAAAAGGAAAAGAAGCACCAAAGGAAAGTTGGAGAAACAGCAAAGGAAATCCTTTTCCAAAATTAGAAGACCGCAGCAACGGTCATATTGGAGGCAACAATATTAGTTGAAGAGCAACCGAGAAGATGATTCACGCAGCCTTCTCTACAAATTGTCTATCCAACTTCAAGTTCTTTATTCTACTCTTAACAAGCATTGTAATTCACTTTAGTAGATTTACTATGTACACAAAAGAGAGAAGAGAGATAGAAAAATTGGAGAGGCAGTGTGTCCGGAGAGGTTGTGTCATTGTTCCTTTCTTTGGTGAGCGAGTGAAAACCAAAGTTGGTGAGCGAGTGAAAACAAACCCTATAAACGCTAATGGTGAATGCTGAAAATCACACATGCTTTACTCACCACAAATTATAAAGAGCTCAAGAGATAACATCCTTGCAACCCAAGGAGACTGGATTAGGATACCACATTGGTTCCGAACCAGTATAAAATTCCTAGTGTCATTTACTTTATCGCTCTTATGTTATATTCTATTCCTTTACTGTTTGTTGTGATTAAAACTTGTTTAAATCCAAAGGACTAACAGTTCTATGCAGGCTGTATCCGCATAAGTCGAATAGGTCTAAAGATTAGTCTACTAGATATTTAAAAAGGCTACAATTTACCCCCTCCCCCCCTTGTACTTTCAATTAGTATCATAGCAGGTCTCACATCTTTATTTTTTTGCTTAACAGCAAGTGAGAAAAGATCCATGGCAGGTCATCAAATTACTGGAATCGTACCACAAGAGGGATACTCAACAAGAAGGCCACCGTACTTCAATAGTCAATACTATAGCCATTGGAAAGAAAAAATGAAGGCTTATGTCCAATCAATAGATTATCGAGCCTGGCTAGTTATTCAGAATGGACCAAGACCTATTCCGAACTACAGTGATGGAAAGAGGCTTGTAAAAAGGGAATCCATATTTGACTATACAAAAGAACAATTGGATATTATGCAAACAAATGCTAGAGCAATCAACAAGCTCTATTGTGCAATTAATGAAGAAGAATATGAGAAAATATCCACCTGTGATACTGCTAGGATATATGGGACAAATTGGAAAATATCCACGGGGATGCCAACAAAGTAAAGGAAATTGAATCCACGTCAACTCTTAAAGAATCCAAAAGTGGTGAAAATCGAGAAGACTTGGGCGTGATATCCAGGACGAGAAAAAGGAAGAGTAGAAAGAAGCAGAATAAAAATTCTCAATCCATCCAGAATCATCAAAAGAATCAGAAGAATGAGGTTCAACAACAAGAGGACATATGCTGCTAAAAATGTGGTAAACTTGGACATATGAAATTAAAATGTCCCGATATCAAGAAGAAAAATCACAGAATCTCAACTTGGAGCGACGAGGATGGTCAAGAAAAAATGACAAACATATGTCTCAAGAAAAGAGAATAAACTAACGAGGCGTGCTTTAATGCTATTCTGGATTGTAATATCAAGAATAAGAATCACAAATCTTGGAGCGACGAGGATGAATATGAAGAAGAAAATAATCACAAAAGAATGGAGAATCAATGTTTCATGGCAATGGGAGAAATTAACAAGGTATGCCCCACTCCTACTACGTATTGTGCTAAATGTGATGAATTGCAGGATGATATCGAATTCGTTCTAAATGACTTTAAGAAAGTTCTAAATGAATATACTAAGTTGAGGAAAGAGAAGAAGAAATGGGAGATCCAACTTGAAGAATATAAGAAATTGACGCATGAGAAGAAAGATTGGGAGATCCAACTTGAAGAATATAACAAGTTGAGAAATGAAAAGAATGAGTGGGATACTCAGCTTAAAGACTATCTAGTGGAGAACAATTTGCTTCAAGAAAAAAATTTTGAGCTTCATAAACAAATAAGCAGCTTGCACAAAGCCCCCAACCACTATCTTGATCGATTAAAGTCGTCTCCTTGGCTTAACAGCTATAAGTCGACTGAAAAGGGATCCTCTGGTAAACGTCCTACTTTGAACAAGTTGACCGAGGAAAGCTCCAAGTCAACTAATAAGGCAGCTGCAAGTAAACACTCTTATTCTCATATTACATGCCACTATTGTGGTAATTCTGGACATAAAGTATTTGCATGTAATTATGCCAAAAGTTATGTTAGATCAAAATATGTTTGGAGACCAAAACAGTTACATGTATCTCGAATTATTTAGTCTACTAACCATGAAGGACCCAAAAAGATCTGGGTACCAAAAATAAACTAATTTGTTTTGAAGGAACTCCCTAGTCCAGCCATAAAAAGGATTAAAGATGTTTGCGTATTGGCTGGTCGAGGAACGTGCTTCAAGATTTTACATATTCACTGAGGATGAATGAAATGCGATATATGATCTAAAAGAATGACTGGTACCAATAAGGTTTATTCAAGTTCTTCTCGTTGCATATATTCAGCTATTGTTTTAGTAAAATATAACCTAGTATATGCATATTTGCCATCTATATGAACTTCGAGTCCTCTAGCTACATCACATTGTTATTTTATTTGGTATTATTTTTTTATCCATGACTTAGAGACTTTAAATAGCCTGAGTACATGTTTTTCATGAACCATGTCATTTGCATAAGATATTAGGATAAGAAAGCATGTGATTATATTGATATCATACGACCTTGACTCATGTCTATATGCGTTTAGATTATTCTTGAAATGAATTATGTGTGTAATAGTACTTTCTTGGTAAGAATACTAATGCTTCACTCAAGACCAAGAAAGTTATCTAACTTTGAGGCCACTTCTGCACATGAAACATTTTGGGTAATACTCAAAAGCTTAAAGATGAAAGGTATGTATCTCTATTATTTGCTTTAATTGGGTTATATTCTGGATCTATATTAGAGGACACCTTATGTGACATATATGAAAAATCAAGGGTTGATTATTTCTATTTTTTGTTAGAAATGCTTACCAAAAGCTTGGAAGGTAAATATATATGTTTCTATTGATGATTATCCTTACTTTCGCATATGTTATTTTTTTAATAAGGAAATAACGCTTTTGTTGTGATGATCGATGCGAGTTTTAATAGTATTTGTTTGACATTTTCTTGCAATAAGAATGATCTTTCACATCTTAGTTTGGCGCCTCAGTTGAAAGCTGACTTGAAAAGGAAACATTCTTCTTGCATAAATTGTCATCATTGGCTCATATGAGCTTTAATATTTTCATTGGATCTTATCTTGAATGAAACTTTCTCCGAGCTATGGGAGGGAAGAAAAATCAATTTTTGGTTATCTTATTTTCTTTGGTTGCAACTCTCTTGGTAAGACTCTTGACATATTCCTTGTTTATTACTACTTACGAGCTTATGAAATTTAGAATATTAGATGAAAATTCTCAACATGTGTGCTTTTCTTTACACTAATACGTTTCTAAGAAAAATTGTGAATAAGGATGGAGAATTTGCAGTGGATAGCTTGCAATAAATTGCTAGTGACATATTTATACCAGTTAAACTAGACACTCATGAATAAGCATTAAAACGATGAATGTTGGATTCTAGCAATACAAGATTTGTTGAAAGAAGCTGAAAGAATCAACAATATAGAAATCCAGTACCAAGAAAATGAGCTGCAATCATGGATATCTAAAGCCGGATAAGATTGGTAAGGTTATGAAAATTATTTATAAACTTGTAGCTCAAGGTTTCACAACAAGAAAGTCTGTTTATTCCTTGAGAATTTTGTTGGAATATCATGCTCCATGTGCTTATCACAAAGTTTCCAAAGCATTTTTGTATGGATGTTGAAATATTTTCAAATGATTTGAAAACTGCATAACATTATTCTCTAGCCTCTCTCTGGAATTGAAAGTTTTTTTGAATCACATTCATGTGACTAAGACTAGTTACCATTTGAAACATATTCAAGTTTATCATCTGACGATTATTCTTTCCAAGGATGTATTTAGAAGAGCAAATTTTTTTGTAATACTAACAAAAATCATGTCAAGCTTTTCTAAGCCTCTGGTAGATGATCGGGTTGGAAATGAGTATAATGGATAATTTATATTTATCTTCACATTCCAAATAATGCGAAGCAAAGAGATAATTAATAAGTCCAACGATTGAATAAAGTACCAAGATATGACTGACTCTCTATTGCATTTTTATGACATATATTTTGGTACACCTAATCCCATAATATCTCCTTATAATGTCACAAAGGATCTTTGGTTGATTATGGATTACTATATGCAAGACTAATTGCTTTGATCTAGTAAAATATTTTCAGATTCAAATCTTGCAGGCAACAAAGTGGACTGTAAAAATGGGATGGAGATTTTTTCTCATGTCATGAAAAGGATAACGACTTTCATGAGAATGATCCCGTATCTTTCTATTTGGTGATATGATCCTATTTTTTGGGTGATATAAATATATGACCATTTCTTGATTCTTGTACTTTCAATTACATGCATTAATATGTTATCATCTTTCTAAGAGTCTTAAGTCTTTGCTCAAATTTCTCTTGAAAGTTTAACATGTTAGGATATCAAAAGTTTCTTAATCTTTTTAAATCATCGAGCGTTTTTCAAATGACTATGTGCGATTATACTGTCTTATTTGCTAAATGATGTTTTGAAAAAAAAACAAGTATTTTGTGAGTTTTTTTTAATCTCTGCTAAGCTTTCAATCATGTGAAATGATGCTCTACTATGGTCTAGAATTTTTTTTATCTACAATGACAGTTCAATATTTTTTAGCTTTGGGTTAATACTTTGGAGATTTTTGCTGGAATAAAAGCTGTTAACTAGCTTAAAATTTTGTTAGATTGTTTTTCGGCTTACCACTCTTAAAGGAAATCACGTAAGTAAGTCGACTACATATTTTTTGTTGTTAGCTTAAAATAAAAGCTATGAACTCCTTTCAAGTAAGTCCACAACATGTTTTTTATAACTCCCTGCATAATTATAAGTTATATTTATACTTTACTTGCATATTCCCTTCACCCTTTGATGATGCCAAAAGAGGAAGAAAATATTGTGCACAAAAGGTAGAATGTATTGAGACATGAGGAGCAGAACTGAGGAATGCATAGAGTGAGGGGGAGTTCACACTTGATATAGTACATGCATTTGGGGAGGAAGACTTTAGGGAAGTAACCAGTTTATCTAGCTTATAACTTATCACTGTCTATAATTAAGTCTTTGAATAAAATTTCTTATTTTGTACTCAATGGTTTGCCATCATCAAGAAGGGGGGGATTGTTAGCTTCAACGTTTCGCGTATTAATTTTGATGATAACAAACCAATATAAATCAAAGAACATTTACTTGTGGCAATCTTATATTTGTACAGGTTTATTCAAGAAAGAAGATGCTGGTAAAGATCCAAACAAATATGGGAAAGAGAATGTCATGTGAAGAATTATCAAGGAAGATTATTTTTAGAGATTTAATCTTCAAGCATCATAAAAGAAAAAATATTTGCAGGTGAAAACTCAAATATTGAATGGCTTACTACAATATTAGAAGAAGAATCTATGGAAATTATGAATGAAAAGTTCTTCAACATCTTGAAAGGAAAATTGCTAAAATCATGGAGAAGATCTATTATTTTGTGGAAGGAAGATACTACATGGAAGAAATATCAGAAGGCAAGAAAGAATATATTTCTTATGGAAAGAAAATATAATATGAGTATAATATATTCTCTATTATAGAAAGAGATTATTTTTCAAGATCAAGAAAGGAGTCAAAGATATATTGAGATCTATCAAAAAGGAAATATTTTATTAGAAGAAGATAGTATGGTTTATTTTAGGGAGTCAGTACCTGCTCAAAAGGAAATTATGTAACAAAGGAAGTTCCAATGTCAAATTGTCCACAGGGAAATAAATGGCACCAACATGTACTCCACAAAATCTTTGTGAGCAATTACAAGAAAGTAGCAGGTGTCATGGACGCACACTCAGAAGGCAAGAAGTACAAAGTGTCCAAGTTCAAAGGACATTTTCAAATACTGCCATGGCAATTTAAGGAAGCAAATAAAATTAGAAAAGGAGATGATCAAGACATAATATGGAGTATTAATAGACAAAGATTATTTGTGCAAACGAATTCAAGATTCGAGGAGATAAAAAAAAGGAGTCTAAAGCCTACAAAGAAAATTACCCGTGAGCGTATCATGGAAGAATTAGAAGAGTCATTAATACTACAAGCACCAGGATTATGCAACAACAAGGAAAGAATCGACATTGGCATCAAGATTGAAAATTCTACTGTCCAATTCAAAAGGAAATCTTGCATTAAGAGAAGATATCCAAATCTTCCGTATAGATTGCGATCATGTTCAAAAGGACAAAAAAGCACCAGAGGAAAGTTGGAGTAGCAGAAAAGGAAATCCTTTTCCAAAATTAGAAGACCGCGGCAACGGTCATATTGGAGGCAACAATATGAGTTGAAGAGCAACAAAGAAGATGATTCACACAACCTTCTATACAAATTGTCTATCCAACTACAAGTTCTTTATTCTACTCTTAACAAGCATTGTAATTCACTTTAGTTGATTTACTATGTACACATAAGAGAGAAGAGAGATAGAAAAATTGGAGAGGCAGTGTATCCGAAGAGGTTGTGTTATTGTTCGTTTCTTTGGTGAGCGAGTGAAAACCAAAGGGTAGCTGTTGGTGAGCGAGTGAAAACCAACCCTGTAAAACATTGGTGGTTAACATTGAAAATCACACACGTTGTACTCAACACAAATTACAAAGAGCTCAAGAGATAACATCCTTGCAACCTAAGGAGACTGGATTAGGATACCACATTGGTTTCGAACCAATATAAAATTCCTTGTGCCATTTACTGTATCGCTCTTATGCTATATTTTGTTCCTTTACTGTTTATTGTGATTAAAACTTGTTTAAATCCAAAGGACTAACAGTTCTGTGCAGGCTGTCTCTGCATAAGTTAACTAGGTCAAAAGAGTAGTCGACTAGATATTTAAAAAGGCTACAATTCATCCCTCCCCCCCCCCCC